>BSBM01000368.1:6087500-6390000 GCA_027924585.1 Larix kaempferi
ATTATTATTAATTGGATTTTTTTTTTATTATTTTAGTTTTTGTCATTAGTAGTAATTCGAGTTTTTGTTATTATTATTATTAAATGTAGTTTTTGGATATATGCTTTTATGATTTTAACTTCTATCTATTATTAAATAAATAAATTTATTTGAAATATGTAAGAAGATAATACTGTGAATTTGGTAAGGGTTAATTTTAATTAATGAGAAATTCTTAAAGTTTTTGTTAAATGATATTTGATTTTTTTTTTATGATTTTAATTCTTATTTTTCATTATATAAAAAAAATTATTTGAAAAATATGTGAGAAAAAAATATTATGAATTTGGTAAAGGTTGACCATAATTCAATGGGAAATATTAATTTTATATAAAAAGTTATTGTTAAATGTAGTTTTGGATCAATATTTTTTTATGGTGAACTATCCTCTATCCATTATTATATAAAAAACAATATTTGAAAATACATGAGAAGACAATATTATGAAAATGAAAACATGTGGGAAGGCAAAAAATTATGAAGATGAAACATTTTAGGGGTTTTTGATACATAGTATTTCAGTGTCTACATATCATGGAATACTAATTGCATGTGTGCATATTTAAATATTAATTATTAATTTTATATTTATTCAAATAACATCGAGGGGTGGCTCATTGGATGGAGCTTCCAAGTTAAAGACCAAAGTAGATATTTTTTCAATAGATAAAATTTGTAATTATTATTTAAAGTGAACAAAAAATACATTATGTAGATGCTTTAAAGCATTTGGGAAGTTCTTGAAGAAACTTCTTTTATAATAAAAATAATGCTATAAGAGGCATGCAAAATCTCTTTTTCATATCTAGTATTCTATTCCACTACATAACTTCTACATAGTCTTTTATATAGATATCAAGAAAATGTCAAGGCCCTTGTGCTTCTCTTCTATACAAAAATATATATTACAAAAATGAGATTTAGATTCAATAATGCCAACAAAAGATATATGATTGACCCCTTTGTTTGACCAGAGGATCCACTTTAGGAATCAACACTTAAGATGGATATATGAATATAAGAGTATGTAGGGTGTGGAGCCAATATGTGTGTGTGTGAGGGATGATGTTTGAATTATTGAATTTGGTCTCCCCTATAATCAAAGGGGCCTAACACATTTCTAACAAGCCAAATAATTTAAGTTGACCTTAATAATGTGTTAATGTAACTACCAAGTATTACATCACTGATGCTTATGCATGACTAATATCATAGTGGAGGTCCAAGATGAAAATTTTTACCTCGGAGGAGAGACTTGATAAGTTCAAGCTTGAATGGGATAAACGACAATATCTTAGACTCTCCTAGATTCATATTACCAAATTTAAACTACAAATTTTGGATGGGGTACAATTAGTGGCCCTTTAGGGATGTAAATTGTATTAATTTCACCTTTATAATTCACACAAATCGTTACCTTAAATTCATTTACTCATTCATTACCTTTTGTATTATTAACACAAATCTACAATATTAAGATGATGAGGTGGAGATTAACTAATGGTGTGAGAAAGTAATTGATTTCATGAATGATTAGATTATTTTGGAGCGAGGCCTAGTCACTTCACTTATGGTTTAGATCATGAAAAATGTGTTTGATAGAACAAAAAACAAAATACTGCTACTAACAATTCCTTATTCATTACATGTATGATTATGTTGCTTCTACCAATGGGCACTTGACTTGGCTTGGAGGATTGAGGTCTTTCATTACACTACACAATCCTCCATCATAACCAATAATGATATGTTATGAAGTATTCATCTCATAGTGAGAATGCGTTAGAAAATGTGGGTTGAGAAGTCCTTGTTCTACTTACATAGGAATAAACTAAGGGGTAAATAGTGAATACAAGACTAATAAAGATAATATTCTAGAAAATACAATATTCTAAAGGGTCGGTGCAAGCTAATGAGGGTCACTTTTGGCACGTTAGATGCAATAGAAAATTGAAAAATTAGGCATCCCTCAACTTACTTGGATTTTTTGAGATACTTACGCAAAATATATTGCATTGAGTAAAAAAGATGAAATGTAGGAAATTGAATCACGTTTCCGAATATATAACTTTTATGTATTGAAAATTTGCATAGCTATGTCAAGTTTCATTTTTCCTAATAGACACTTTTTATTTTTCAGGCAAATGATAAGGTATATGTTTTTGTGGATGCAGCCTTTGAGGGCCTAAATGATGGAATCAAGCTACAAAAATGGGCATGCATGTAGAGAACATAGCACTTGTGCGCCATTATTTTTTGAAAATTAAATTAGTAATTTTATAATTTTTTTATAATTGTCTAAGTGACCAAACCTTGAAAATAGTACCTCTTTTGTGGGTGCAGCCTTTGAAGGTCTTAATGCAAAAATCTTGAAATGGGTTTTTCATAGAACGTGGAGGTTAGTGTCCTCTTGTGCACCATACATTTTTTTTTTGAAATGATCAAGAATTGAAAAAGTTATGGAAGAAACACTTACATTGTGTTTCACGAGTTAAGGAGGTAGGACACAAAAGAAATTGAAAGAAAATAGGAAAAATTAATATTTTTAAATAAAAGTTACATATTTGGAATCTACAGAAAAAATGCTATTTGTATTTAAGATTTCGTAAAAAATGACTGTGTGTAGCATACTGTAATGAGTGGCTAAGCACAGGCTTCTCCAGAAACTAGAAGAAATACCCAATTAGCTTTGGTTTATCATTACCATAGCACAGGTTTGGAATTACCGAAGCAAACTCCAAAGCATACACATAGGATTATTGTTGTCATGCGAGCAAGTGAGTCGGCTTGCTTTAGGCTCTACAAAACACGAGCCCATTCTATTTAAATTCAAAAATATTGCCATGCTTTTAGAATTTCATAACATGCACGCGTTATATAACTACATAATGTGCACGCGTGATGTAGTGCCAAAACGCGCTCGCGTTATGTAAATCATAAAATATATGTTTAATACTTGAGAGAGAGGGGGTGGGGAAGACTCAAGGGAATTTTTGGTTAATATTTGAGAAGGGGTGGGGAAGGGTCAAGGGAATCTATGGTTAATATTTAATAGGGGTGAGAAAGGTTCAAGGGATTAGAAGGATGTTGGAAGCTTGAGTGGGGAGAGATGAAGGGAATGATAACATGATGGGCTACAGGGGGTGAAGGGAAGTGGAGCTTGAGAGCACTATTAGGAGTAGAAGAGGTTCTAGAGAGGTATAGGGTTAGAAATTGAAAGTGAGACTTGAGTGACAAGGGGGAATGGATGGAGGCAAGGGGGACGTGAGAGAGAAATAAAGAATACAAGGGGGGGGAGATATAGAGCGAGAGAGGGAGAGGGACAATGGGGAGGAATGGATTTAGAGGGAGTGAGAGATAGATGGGATAGAACGAAATAAAGAGATAGGAAGGGAGGGACATAAAGTGTTGGTGGGAGACATGCAGGGAGTGGTGGCAATGGAGAGAGAGAGAGATAATATGAGAGGAGGGGGAAGGGACATAAAGTGAGTGAGAGAGAGAGGGAGTGATGGAGAGATTGGGATAGGTTGAGGGAAAGATAACATGAGGGAGGGATAGAAGGTGAGAGAGAGAGAGGCGATGAGAGAGGGAGGGAGAGAAGGTAGGGTGAGGGATGGAGGGAGAAAGGTGGAGATAGATATGGATGGAGGGGGAATGGGTTTGAGAATGGAAAGGGACATATGTGTGTGTGTGTGTTTGAGAGAGAGAGAGAGAGAGAGAGAGAGAGAGAGAGATTGATGGTTGGGGAGAGAGAGACTAGAGGTAGGTGTGAGCGACAAAGAAAGTGGGAGGTTGTGTGTGTGTGATAAGGAAGGAGGAATCAGTGGGGTGGCAGAGACGAAGATGGTGTAAGGGACAGAAAGCGACATAGAGGGAGGGAGGTAAAGGGAGTGAGGGACAGATCCAAGGATGGATTTAGAGAAAGACATAGGGAGGGAGGGATACAAGGTGAGATAGAGAGGGCATGGGGGAGGGAGATAATTCTATAGGGACCTAGATAATTGTGAATATAAAGAGAAGGTGGATACCCTCCTCGTCATCATCTTCATCACCATCACCATCATCATCACCATATTCATCATTATTACCATCATCATCATCATCAACATATTCATCATCATTGTCATCTCTAGGTTCCTCATCAACATCTCCATCATCATCATCTTCTTCATCCTCATCATCTTCATCATCATCTTCATCACCATCACCATCATCATAAACATCTTCATCATCACCATCATCATCACCATAAACATCTTCATCATCATTGTCATCTCCCCCTTCCTCATCAACATCTCCATCATCATCAGCTTCACCATCATCATCATCATCATCATCATCATCTTCATCACCATCACCATCATCATCAACGTCTTCATCATCATCACCATCATCATCATCATCATCATCTTCATCATCATTTTCATCTCTAGGTTCTCCATCAACATCTCCATCATCATCATCTTCTTCATCACCATCATCATCATCATCAACATCTTCATCATCATCACCATCATCATCATCTTCCTCATCAAATCAACATCTCCATCATCATCATCATCATCATCTTCTGAGCATCATCATCATCATCATCTGAACATCACCATCACCATCATCATCAGCATCTTCATCATCATCATCATCACCATCACCATCACCATCACCATCACCATCAAAATTTTCATCGTCATCACCATCACCATCACCATCACCATCTTCATCATCATTGCCATCTCTAAGTTTCCCATCAACATCAACATCTCCATCATCATCATCTTCTTCATCATCATCATCTTCATCACCATCATCATCATCATCAACATCTTCATCATCATCACCATCATCATCATCATCTTTCTCATCATATCAACATCTCCATCATGTCACCATCATCATCTTCTTCTTCATCATCATCATCTAAACATCACCATCACCCTCATCATCAACATCTTCATCATCATTACCATCGCCATCATCATCAACATCTTCATCGTCATCACCATCATCATCATCATCAACATTTTGATCATCATTGGCATCTCTAGGTTCCTCATCAACATCTCCATCATCATCATCTTCTTCATCATCATGATCTTCATCACCATCATCATCATCATCATCAACATCTTCATCATCATCACCATCATCATCATCTTCATTGTCATTAGATCAACATCTCCATCATCATCATCATCATCATCATCATCATCATCATCATCTTCATCACCATCACCATCATCTTCAACATCTTCATCATCATCACCATCACCATCATCATCAACATCTCCATCATCATCAACATCTCCATCATCATCACCATCACCATCATCATCATCTTCATCATCATCAAATCAACATCTCCATCTCCATCATCATCATCATCTTCATCATCATCATCATCTTCATCACCATCACCATCACCATCATCACCATCATCATCATCATCAACATCTTCATCATCATTGGAATCTCTAGGTTCCTCATCAACATCTCCATCATCATCATCTTCTTCATCATCATTAATTTCATCACCATCATCATCATCGTCAACATCTTCATCATCATCACCATCATCATCATCTTCATCGTCATCAGATCAACATCTCCATCATCATCATCTTCTTCTTCATCATCATCATCATCATCTTCATCACCATCACCATCATCTTCAACATCTTCATCATCATCACCATCACCATCATCATCAACATCTCCATCATCATTGTCATCTCCATCATCAACATCTTCATCATCATCACCATCATCATCATCTTCATCATCATCAGATCAACATCTCCATCTCCATCATCATCATCATCTTCATCATCATCATCATCATCATCATCATCATCTTCATCACCATCACCATCATCTTCATCACCATCACCATCATCACCATCATAATCAACATCAACATCTTTATCATCATTGTCATCTCTAAGCTCCTCATCAACATCTTCATCATCATCATCTTCTTCATCATCGTCATCTTCATCACCATCATCATCATCGTCAACATCTTCATCATCATCACCATCATCATCATCATATTCCTCATCAGATCAACATCTCCATCATCATCATCATCATTTGAACATCACTATCACCATCATCATCACCATCACCATCACCATCATCATTAACATCTCCATCATCATCACCATCCTCATCCTCATCATCACCATCATCATCAAAACTATCATCATCATCCTCATCATCATCCTCATCCTCCTCCTCCTCATCATCACCATGGTCATCTCCATCATCATCATCATCTTCTTCTTCATCATCATCATTATCATCTTCATCACCATCTCCATCACCATCATCATCAACATATTCATCATCATCACCATCATCATCATCGACAACATCTTCATCGTCATTTTCATCCCCCCCTTCCTCATCAACATCTCCATCATCATCATCATTGTCATCTCCCCCTTCTTCATCAACATCTCCATCATCATCATCTTCTTCATCATCATCATCATCATCTTCATCACCATCACCATCATCATCAACATCTTCATCATCATCACCATCATCATCATCCTCAACATCTTCATCATCATTGTCATCTCTAGGTTCCTCATCAACATCTACATCATCATCATCTTCATCACCATCAACATCACCATCATCATCAACATCTTCATCATCACCATCATCATCACCATCATCATCATCAACAACATCTCCACCACCACCATCATCATCATCATCATCATCATCTTATATCCTCCTCTTCATCATCATTGACATCTACCCCTTCCCCATCAACATCTCCATCATCGTCATCTTCATTATCACCATTATCATCATCCTCATCACCCTCATCATCATATTCAACATCTTCATCGTCATCATCATCATCTTCATCTTCATCAACATCATCATCTTTATCATCTTCATCTGCATCATGATCATCTTCATTGTCATCACCCTCCTCACCATCATCTTGTGCTTATGCACTTAGGGATTAATGTTTAGAATAGGGTCTAAAGGCCTTTATGGGGGAGGGGCTCTAGGAACAAGGTAAGAGAGAGAGGGCAGGGGGGAGGGATAAAGGCATAGAGGGTTAGTGATTAAGGGAGAAGAAGGGAGAGAGTGCTATAGGGAGGGATAATGACGAAGATAAAGAGAAGGTGGAGAGATGGAGAGTGGAGTGGTAGGGACATGGCTGGAGTAAGGGAGAGAAAGAAACATGAAAGAAACATGTAGGGAGGAATGTAGAGAGAATGATGGACAAATATTTAGAAATAAATAGGGGGTATCTAGGGATTATTGGGAGAGAGTTAGGGGGGTATTAAACCATACAAAACATTTGTCCCACACTAAAAAATTTGTTTTGTATGTAACCATACAAAACATTTGTTTTCTTTTGATTTTATTCGTTGCCCTAGCCGTGCACCTAATCTATTTATTGTGCTTAACCATATTGCGTACGCATTTTTATTCTTCATATTGCATGCACGTTTTAGCTTGATATAACGCGTGCGCGTTTTGTAACTCTATAAACAGTGGACTGTACCTGTCCGAGAGCAACTTTACTCTGTCCAAGCAAAAACAACAAATCCCGCGATTTTTTCGAACAACACGAGCCCACCATTGGAAATACTCACAATTTACACCATCTCCATCATTATTTTTGTTATGTAGGTGCAGCATTGAGGACATCTTTCATGGTTGCTCAGTGTGGTGTTGGATTATATGGCCATATTTGAAGAAGATAATCAACAAGCTTGAAGAATCTCCAATTAAATAACACCAAAGATAAGGTCTTTGAAAGATTCATTTTGGCTATATTTGAGGAGCACACAAGATAAGATATCAAGCTTCAAGACCATTTCATGGTGATGGTGGATATACACAATTGTACAAGAGAATCAAAAAGCCCAAACAATTTATGATTTAGCTTTCATTTGCTTATTATTAAAGAGAACCAAAGGTAAATTTACTCATTCATCATTGTTTTTATGGGAAAGATGAACATTTGAGAAGGAAGATTGAAACAACTTGAAGGATCTATAGTTCTAGAAAGCACGAAAGGTTTGAAAGCTTGTAATTGAGGAGCAACAAAAAAAAACTATATTGAATTGATCATTGTGGTGATGGGGAATGCACGTAACCAAGGAAGAAAATCAAAAAGGAAGAAGAGACCTCAAGAAGTCATTGAAGAAGAGAAAGAAAAGAAAAGAATAGACATGATGAATCGGAGGCTTTCTTTGCAAACTAATCCAAATCCAATTATAGAGGGTACCACAGTTCATCTTATTAACCCACGACAAGAAAAAATGGAGCATTCACTAGAGGGACCTTCAATTTCCACAATAGTTGTTGAACAAGCACCCCATGGAAGTAATCAAGAAGCAAAACATAGGTGGTCATTAGGGGATGTTTCAATTCCCACTTCAAGTCAAAGTGATAAGTTACCATCTCAAGATGAAGCTCATGAAGAAACACATAATTTGTTCACCTCTTGTGGTTATACAAGTGATGAAGTCAGAGAGGCGTTGGACATGGATCCTACTGTTGAAGAAGAAAATGTTATCCGTACCATCGATGAGGATGTTGGACTTGCACAAGAGGATGTTGGACTTCCACAAACCATTGATGAGGATGTTGGACTCCCACCGTTCAACTACCAGGAAGAGAATGAAGGACACCAAGCTACTACTGAAACGCCAGAGCATCTTGGTGATGCGCTACATGGTAGAATTCCAACCCCCTTACCTCCATTAGCAAGCACACATCGAAGAACTCCGAAGCATATACAAGTTGATGAAATTCTCCTCAATTTCATTGAAGGTATGCTATCTAAACGTAGTATTGCTTATCAAAATCAACATATACTTGATAAATATTTTGTTTCTAAATGTGATGGAGATAAATGTAGATTATTTTTATCATTGTTAAAACCTAGGAGCATGATTGTTGTTAGGAAAAATTTAGGGATAAAGATGATAAAGAATTATGAACCAAGTTCTCATATAGTTAAAAGCTTAGTAGATGCATTTGGTAAAATTGGTAAGAACACACGTTCAAAGGACCGCAATGCGGCTCGTCGTGTGTTGTCACAAGAAATTGTAAATAAGAACACCAAGGTCCTTCATATTCTCAGGCCTACATCCAAACTAGTTAATTTGAATGTAAAAACCCTTCGTAGGTATTCTATTAGAAGAGAACATCTTGACACACCCGATCAGACATATTTTTGGGCCTTTATTGGTCGGTTGCCACGTCGTTACATGAAGCTAGTTGATGCAGTAAAGGGACTAGTGTAAATTTTTTGGCATGATCACACAAGCCCTTCTTCAAACCGAAAGGATGTACTAAAACAGATAAGGGATTCAAAGGATCGTGAACCACATACTAAGCATTTTCTTGATATAACACAAACAGAACTATACAAGAAATTTAGGAATGAACATAGACAATTGAACTTGGGGCAAATATCTTTTGAGAAATGTAAGCCATGGTATGTTAGAATAAATACTCTTCGTAACACATGTTGTAGATACCATGTAGAATATGAATATTACTATGGAACATTTTTGTACATTCGTCGTGTGTTGCATACTAACCATGTGCAGGATTTATCCCTGACAATACCAATGACTTCATCAAGAGAATTCATTCATAGCATCATGTGCAATAGGCCTGAGGGGCAAACATACTATGCAAAATCTTGTTTGGATGGAACATGCCCAAACTGTGCTGGAATGGCATTATTGAGCCAATGTATGCACGAGAGTTGAGACAGTGAATTTGGGAAAATGGTTGTATACATGAAAAGTTTCAAATATATCAGCTATGAAATAGTCCTAGGGAAAGAAAGCAAAAAAATACAATTGGTGACATCTCAGGTATGCATTTATATCTATAAAATTATGTTTGAACAGTTACATTTCAATCCTTGCTTACAAAAAAAACTAACATTGAGATCATTTTGTGTCACCAGGTACCAGTTAGTGACTTCGTCAAGGAATTTATTGAAAAGACACATGATTATGTTTAGCATGTCCACTTGGCACGATGGCAAGATGAAAAGTTTAGAATATACAGAGATACATTTCCCCATGGTACTATACTTTAGTTGTTGATTTTTCCGAGAACTACACTCTGCAACCTCAAAATGAGATCCAAAGTCAGTATTATCACTCTGAACATGTTTCCTTGATGGTCCATATCACATATAGGCATGGCCCAAATAGCACTGGAGAGCAAAGAGAAATTCTGAAGGAATATCACCTCTACATAAGTGATGATAGGTGCCACGACTTCCACTATGTACGTCATTGCTTCATCATGTTCTATGATCACTTGAAGGGAAGGAACATATAGATGGATCGACACTGGATTTGGTCTGATGGATGTGCTAGTCAGTTCAAAAATGCACGCATATTTCAATGGTTGTGTTCATTGCATAAAAACTACAAAGTGCCACATATGTGGAACTATTTTGAGACTGGGCATGGTAAAGGAGAGCATGATGGAGCTGGAGCATGTGTCAAAACAACCCTACGAAGAGAGGAATTGAAAGTATCTACATAATTTACTATTAAAAATGGTCGATCTATAGTCAGGTGGTGCACGTCTGTAATGGGAGAGGAATCAACTATGTGAGTAGAATCCACAAGAAAGAGACATGTCGAGATATTTTTTTGGGAGGTGGTAGAAATAGATCGTTCACATGTATGGGAATGCAAGACTGTGCCTGGGACTTGTGGCTTTCATTCAGTTCGAAGCTCTGATAACCCAGTATTTGAAATTTGGACCAGAAAACTCGCTTTTTTTTGCCCGCCTTGTTGTGATGGTGACTGGGATGGGTGTGAATCATTGGATTGGGTTGATGGATGGGATCGCATATCACTTCCACTTGATCAATGTGCAATTATTGATATCACTTCCACTTGATCAGTGTGCAATTGTTGAGTTAACTCCATTGGAAGAAGACCAATCATCGATCCGACCTCAGGTTTCCGAGTTATGTTGCGCTGCAAGTCACATGAAAATGTCGTTTAGGGACACTTGGTGACTTTCCGTTTGGGAGCAAAAAAGAAAATGGAGCAACAAGATTGCATACCATTGGCTCCTGCAAGTGTGTATGGGAAATGCCGATGTGGGAACACTGCCAACACTGGTTCGGTGGAGGGTTTTGAGTTGACCCACCAATGCGACATTGCATTGAAGGAAACCGAGCAAAACCCTAGTTTACGAAATGAATGCACAATGAAGTCACTAGGCCATGAGAACATGAGGGAGAGGGCCCCCTATAGGTAATCGCATGCTAGGAGACCAACGAAGTCGACGGTTCGTCGATCTGACCTCCGGTTTCTGAGTTATGTCGAGCTGCAAGTCGCATGAAAATGTCGTTTAGGGACACTTGGTGACTTTCTGTCCGGGAGCAAAAAAGCATACGAAGCAACAAGATTGTGTGCCTTGGATCCTGCAAGTGTGTATTGGAAATGCCGACGTGGGAACACTTCCAACGCTGGCTCGGTGGAGCGTCATGCAGAGTTGACCCACCAATGCGAGATTGCATTGAAGGAAATTGAGCAAAACCATAGTTTATGAAATGAATTCACAATGAAGTCACTGGGCCATGAGAACACGAGGGAGAGGGCCCCTAGAGGTAATCGCACGCCAGGAGACCAACGGATTCGACGGTTCATCGATCCGACCTCCGGTTTCCGAGTTATGTCGAGCTGCAAGTCACATGAAAATGTCGTTCAGGGACACTTGGTGACTTTTGGTCCTCCTAGGGTTTATGCTTTTTAAGGCTTGTATAATTTTCTTCTTGACAACTCACCTCTTATACCATGTAAATTTTTTTATACTTGATCTAGATAAATGCTTTATACCAATTATAACCATTAGTTCAATGCATAAATTTAACCATAAAACATTTACATAAAGAATTTAACATGTACGATCTAGTTAAGAATAACAATGCACAAGAGACACAACATTTTATCCCGGGAAACCCTCATGGGGAAGAAAACCTAGCAACCTTTCTTAGAATAATTATATGTTTAGAAAACAAGTACAATGAAACCATGAACAAACCCTAACCCTGAAGGGTTTTACCACATTAAAAAACCTTAATGACACATGACAACAAGAGTACTTATCTACATGAAGATGACCTCCAAGCCATAAGGATATCCAAGCATATCCTTCCCAACCAACAAAAGAAGGCACTTTATTTCTCGAATCCCGAGGTAACGTTTGTTCCTTTCACCAATGTTTCTTTGAGCACTTGTATGTAGTTACTCATATGTAGTGTTGAATCTAATTGTACAATCAAATATTGGGCGTTGATGAAATGTGTAGCATGTATTGCACTTAGTTTTATTAAATTACACTTGAACATTGACTTAACTTGTAATTTAATCATCCAAACTCACAAATTTTAATTAGACCTATCCAATTAGTGTGCATGAGTGAGTTCGTTGAAACCTTGAAAAACATTGTATTGCACTTAGTTTGATTAAATTACACGAGCAAGAACTTTGAATTAACTTGTAATGATCATCCAAAATCACAATTTTTAATTAGATATCCAATTAGTGCACCCATGTAGTGAGTTCATTGAAACCTTTAAATATAATAGTTTGTTCTTTTGACATAGCGCATTCATGAGTAATAGATAATCCACACAAATCAACACAATAGATTGACACAAGAACATGTGGAAACCGAAGAACAAATACAAAGTGAAATGTATCATTCATTTATAAGTGAAATGTCAATGTACATGTCTCCAAAAGTATATGTATCCAAAAGTACATGTATCCAATAAAGTCAATGTACATGTATCCAAAAGTACATGCACAATGAAGTCGATGTACATGTCTCCAAAAGTGAATGTATCGAAAAATACATATATATCCAAAAGTATCCAAAAGCACATGTGTCCAAAACTATCCAAAACTATCCAAGCCACATGTACATGTATCCAAATGTACATATATCCCATAAGACACATCAAAACTCAAGCTTCCTTTTGTTCTTTCCGGACGTTGATCCTCTAGGCACATCTCTAGGATCAGTGTGCGTCTCTGGATCCTGCAAATTAAATATCAATTGTTAAATTCAACCAACTATGTACTAATACATTAACTCAACAATTAACTCAACAATTATCAACTTGTGCATGGAAATTGCATGAAACACTTGGCCACTAAAGGACATCGCACCTCAACTGACAAAGGGGATTGCGTTCCTTGTGTAGCAGATGGAGCTGTTGGTTGAACATCCAGGATGATCGCAACCATGGTCGAACCAGGGGGCCAGGAACTCCTCCTGCTGGTGGTGGCTACAATAAAAAAATGTTGAAATAGTTAGACATGCATGAATAAACAATAGACAATAATAATACACTATGTAAAGATCATGTTGAAATAGTTACATACCTCTGTGTGATCAGTTGCCATTGCAGATGCAGCACTGATTGCTGCATCAACCATCAATGCAAGGTTTTTAGTAGAAAAATCGGGTTCCTGATGCAGTAAACATTCAATTCAAACATTAAAAAAAATGATTTATGCACTGGATTTCAAGTTAACCAACAAATATCATCGAAGGATATACATTACCATGGTATGAGTAAGCCCATGGTCGTGGGAAGCTGGATTCTTTCTAGGAGTAGGCCGCCTCACATACACACGACCCTTATTCATGAATGGCCTAACAGGAGATACAAATCCAAGCAATGGTCCAAATGTCTTGGTTGGTGCCTACAGTCAGCAAGTGTTCATGTAGTTAGACATGCATGATTCAACGAACATACATGTATTTTAAAAATGACATTTTTAATTATTTACATGGAGCCCAGATGTTTCCTCAGATGATACGAACATGGATGCTACCTCCACATTAGCTTGCCCCAGTGAAGGATCTGCCATCTGCAAGTTTAATAATTGTAAATATTAGACCATAGATAGCATTAGTGAACTAAGATGTAAAGTGTGTGGAAATTAACAAATTAACAAGTATTAAAAGACTGAAATTTTAAAATGTTTACCTCGGTGTGAGATGCGGAAATGGGTTTTATATAAGATGGGCATTCCAATTGGGTAGCATCATGAATCCCTCCACCAATGACGGGATCAGTGGATGGAATGTCATGCCCCCCTGTAGAGTCTGGAACATCTGACTCTGGGGCGTTGCTTCCAGAATAAAGCATCAACTGCAAGTCCACAAAATTAATATATTAGCTCAAACTATATATATGTGTACAAAGAGGAAAATAAATGAAGAATTTATTACAATTAACCCTCTACATACCTGACTCAAAAACCCACTAAAGGCAACACCTGAGGCAAGACCATAGCAGGGATGACCACACGATGTGCACTCGTGAGCATCAATACTAGGCTGGGGATGTGCCGATGGTCCTGCACTAGTGGATGGTCCTGCACTAGACGATGGTCTTGCATGGTGACGACCTGGTGTATGCACCACACCAGGGACGAATGTCCCTTCCTCACCCATATGTTGAACCATAGTGCCATGGCGAATAACTGCCCGTGCCAAACTAAAAAATGCATCACGTGTCTGTGGAATAACACGATGTGCAGGTGGGACATATGGCCCAAGAAACTGCCTACGAGGTGGAGGGATAGGGCGATCAGGGTCTCGAATCCTCGCATTGGGTCGATTTTGGAGCATTCCCCCACCGATCCCATGAAACTGCAAGATATCAAAATAGTTTACATGTTTATGTAACACGAACTCTGCATACATCTTTCGAATGAAATACAAGGGAATTTCCCTATTGTTATGTGGTGGCATATAAAAAACCATGTACCATCTGTCCATCCAGTTATCAACAAATGGTTGAAATGCGCACCACTCAATAGAGATGTGAGGCTTGTTTGCATTTGGGATTTCCCCTGGCCGAGGGTCCCTAAACAATGCAAATATGAGCTATTTGGATATTTTCAACTTTTTTATTGCAATGTAGTCTAGCCCATCGGCATATTGTTGTCTTTTTCTTTCTCTATATGATGTAATATCATATAGTACATTGCTAGACTGTGAAATGGTGTCAACAATTGCATCAAGAGTTGATGCAAGTGAGCGGAAAATCTTGTCACCACCACTAAAAGCTGCACTAATGCCCCTCAAGTGGGAAAGCTCAATCAATATCTCGGCATTTGTGTCCATAGCCGCAACTGCAATAAAAACATAAATACGAAAATCATTAGAAACATATACATGGTATATAATGACGTATATTCAAAATTGAAAATGTATTAAATCAAACTCAAGTAAGCAATTTAATGGCATTCACTTACATACATTTAAAACTTAAAATTAAACATTTAACAAATAAAGAGTAAGTTACGTTCAACTTCTTTCTAGGATATGTGAGGAAAGAAAAGGGGTGATACAGGGTTGCCACCAATCCTCTAAATATCATTGACTCGATCATGGTTGGAAACACTCTCACGACACACTATAGGTAGTTCATGGGTGTTCACCATTTCCATTGTTCTATAAACATGGAAACCAACCAAAAGTGACAATTCCTTGGAGCAAAACAGAGACAATTTCTCTCTACAAAATCGATCTCTACATAGTATGGCAAGTTCATAAAATTAAATAAGAAACATAGTGATTTTCTATATGAAGTCTTTGAGTTGAATGGACGGTCCCTGAGCGTTGAGTAGATTGATCGAGGGTGTGGTTAGGGAAGGCCCGAGAGGCACTTTGTTAATGTGTTTTGGCATTTAGTTAAGGGTGCTTAACTAAGAGGCAATGTATAGCTACATTTGTGATGAAATTTTGATTATGTTCATGGACACATGATTGTGATGAAATTTTGAGAAACCAAGTTACTAATTTTTTATGCATTTTTTCTATTCACGCTTGTGCATGCATTTTATCTTGTTATGGCCATTTCCGAGGAAACTTATTCAATTAGTATCATGGGGAAATGGCCTTTGAGGGTTGGAAATTTGGGTTTCATGTGGATGGATACATTGTAGAAAGGGAGGAGTTCTATTTTTTTAGATTTTTGGTTGCATTAGGAATTTTTGAGTTCTTGAAAAGGGATTCATTGTAATTATTCACTCATCTTGGTTGAGGGAGATGTGAATTTAATTAGAAATTGGGTTATTTCCAATTTTATAAATATTACAAAATTAGGTTGTTTTAAACTATAAAAAGATGGTAATTTAGGTTTAGAATTGACAAAAAATGGTATGGGTGAATGAATTACCTGATTAGATGACAGTCCACCGGTGAATTTTCCTCCCCTCCAACAAAATCAGGTTCCTTCGATACTCTAGGGCACACAAACCGTCCTCGTCCAAGCTCGAATTCGCATTTTTGATGCGTGAAATGCGCTGCGGGTAATTGGGGGTGGTCGGGACTGTGTATTTAAATTGATTTTAGATTTACAAAATGCATACGCATTATGTAAATACATAATGCGTACGCGTTTTGTAGTTCTGTAACACGTATGCGTTGTGTTTACCTAACCTACATGTCTAATGACATGTCAGGATCGGGTTTTACCATACCAAGTGCTAAGTATCAGAAACACGTTATATTTTTATGTAACGTGAACGAGTTTTCAAAAACTAGGATTGCATCTAAAGTGACCCTTATCTTCTTGCACACACCCTAAATATAGATTTGTCCATAATAAAGGAAAAATTAAAATAATAAAAGGTACACCTAACCTCCATTTAGATATAGTCAAGGTAAAAAGCACAAAACCTGGGAGCCCCATTTCCATCGTAAACAACGTTGAATAACACATGGAAATAGAATGGTGAAGTGTTGTTTTTTCAATTAAAATATCATAGGGGTACCCGCACGAAGCTGGTACCCAAAAAGTCCGCAACAACATCGCGTGAGCAGAAAAAAAAAGCGACGTGCATGTGTTGTGGCTTCGGCAATGCCGAACGTCCATGTGGTTGAGCCCATGTGGAAAAAAGGTGCGCACATGCGTTATTAATGTGTACGCACAAAATGGTGCGCACGCGTTAATGACGCGTGCACGCACCTATTTTTTTATAAAAAAAATAGAGCTCACGGGTTTGTCATTTTCAACAAACCCGCGAGCGCACGGAGGCAAAACAAGCACCCCACGAACGTGTCTTGGAGCACTCGTGAGCTCTAAATTTGCCACCAATTCGCACCTCCACCACCTTGCCAACGTTGTCTCCAGGTAGGAGTGCAACGAAGCATTCATTTGTTGTTGTTTTTGTTTTTTGTTTTTTTTTTTCCATTTCAATTTTAATTTTAAAAAAAATTTACAATCCATTTAAAAACCAAAAATATTTCATTGCAGGCCATAAACACCTAATAAGATGACAAACACACCTAAACCATCAGATGAAACCAATGAAACCCGATATTCAGAAGACACCATTGGAACGGACAATGAACCGAATGAAAACCCCGAAGACCAATTACACCAAGATTTAAATGAATTAAGGGTATTGATCGATGAATTGAAGAGCACCAAGTAACCCTCTTGGGTTTTCTTGGCTTCATCATTGCAAAACATTATCGAATCCATCAACATTGCACACAATGAGATCACAAATCTGATCCGATACAAGGATCGAATGAGGGAACACTACTCCACTGGGATGCTTAAAGAACAGATAAAAGACCTCAACATCACCAAAGCCCAATTGTATAGCAAATTCATAGTTCCCTCGATAGGACAGCCTCTAGATGTGAGGAGGAGACGGGTTTTCATGGATTGGTGTATTTACCAGCCATGGAGAGATAACTGGAGAAAGAGATGGTTCATGGTGTTTGACAGGCCCCTGTGCAACAAGTTGGAGGTCCCATAGTATTTCCTTCGGAAATTGTGGGCAGAGTTTGAGCTAGGCTACCATGTCAACTATTTTGACATCATTGAGTTTCAGGGTGTCGGTCTTGGCTTTGCCCAAGATCAACCTTAGGCCCATTGCAACCCACTTAGAGGACCTCCTGCACCCAGGAGAGAGCCAAATACCCTTCCTCATCCACCCGGGTTTGGTACTAGAATAGATCATATTGATGAATCAGTTAGGCATGCCACACATCATTTGCTTAGACATACCACATTTGTGGTTATGTCTTCACAAAGCCGGGAGGACATCGATCAGACAGACACAGCTGCACCGTCTATGGGTGGTGGCCGGGACATGTTGGGTACAGGTGGAACCCAAGTGGGGCCTTCTAGTTCTACTAGAAAACGGCAGATCGTTGTTCTCACTGTGGTCATTCTTTCCATGGTCCTACGCAACAACATGCCACAGGGAGCTACATGGATCAAGTTAGCTATTGTTTTATTTAATGTTCAAGTATTTGTTGTATTTTATTTGATATCATATTGTTTAATATATTTAACTTTGAATTACACATTGTTGACTTTATTTGTTTTAATGTACAGTTATTCATGTCCGAGTCTCCATCCTCTAGGTGGGAGGACATCGGTTCCTTTGACCTTGACCAAGCCATGGCAGCAACAGAGGAGATTGCGGCACCATACACACGGGTAACTTCTTTACTTCAAATAATTAGATCCTGTTAGGAGTAATTTGTGTTCAGTAATTAAAAATTAATTAGCACTGAGTAATTACCATATTATCATTGTATTTTATAGTTGTGTTTATCATATTGTCTAAATTATTTGAGAGCTATAAATTCATATAATCAAACAAAACAAAAATGAAACCTTATAAAACATGAAAACCTAAGAAAACTAGAAACACCTGTTCATGTTCACTTTAGGCATCCTAGACGTCTAATGATTATAGAAATGGGAGAGAAATTCCCAAAATCTGTCATTCTTACTTGACCAATGATGAGCCCGCAGCTGGGGTTTTGGTGATGCCCGTAGTGTCTTTCATTCTCAGACTACCATCCAATGCTTTCTTGCTCTTCTTGTGCTTGACCAATGCCATGTGTGTTATTGATGTTTTGCCATTTGTCACCATGTCATCCAAGTTATCTTTGCCATGTACTCTCCTTGTCCAAATCATCTTCAAATGACCACAGTATGGGTCATTTGAATCTTGGCTCAATAGGTGTGCCAATGGCTCCAATGCCCATCACTTTGTCCACCAAATCAACCTTTGTTGCCATGCAACACCAATTTCATTAAATTTGGACAAATTAGGCAATTTTTGGACTAAGAAAGTGTGAATTTAGGTTTTGAAAGTGTCAATGTCAACCTTTTTAAAGTGGAAAAACAGGTTCTGAAAGTGGCAATATTGGCTTTGAACAATGCATTTTTCTATTCAAATAGTGTGTTTTTTGACTACTTATGAACCTTAAAATTGCAGTTTTTTGTTATAAAACTATGAATTTCAAATAAAAAAACTATGAATTTCAAATAAAAAAGTGTGAATTTGAAATAAAAAAATGCAAATTTTGATTTGAAAAGTGTGAATTTCAAATCAAAAAATGAAAATTTTCATTTGAAAAGTGTGAATTTAAAATAAAAAAATGCAATTTCTGATTTGAAAAGTATGAATTTCAAATAAAAAAAATGCAATTTATGATTTGAAAAGTGTGAAATTCAAATAAAAGAATGCAATTTTTTATTTGAAAATTGCAATTTTCACTTTTAAATGTTCAAAATTTTAAGGTGAAAAGTTCAATACCTAAAATATTCACTCATTGTTTGAATAGCCATTCAATCGTTTAAGTTATAACATATAAAAATGGTTTGTCCCGACTTCTGTTTTTTGACAAGAAGGATCGGCCACCCCTTGTTTTCGTAGTTAATTGTGAAAACATTTATCTAGAAATTTAGATATATTCATAATGGATAACACAAGAAGGGTCAACCGACCCTTCTTGTAGTGTCGAACTATTATGAAAATAATATTGGGAATAAGAAGAGGCGGCCGACCCTTCATTTAGGAGGGAATTGTAACAATAGAACACCTTTGAAGTTTTAACATATAAAAATGGTTTCTCCCGACTTGCGTTCTCCGACAAGAAGGATCGACCGCCCCTTCTTTTCGTAGTTAATTTTGAAAACCTTTATCCAATAATTCAGCTATATCCATAGTAGAGAACACAAGAAAGAGCGACCGACCCTTCTTGCAGTGTCAAACCATTATGAAAAAAATATTGGGAATAAGAAGGGTCGGCCGACCCTTCATTTACGGGGGAAATGTAACAATAGAGCACCTTGGAGAAAGAGCGGCTGTTGTTTCTCTGAGAATATTTCCACTTGCCAATAAACTCTTTGAAGCAAAATATCTAAATTTTGTTGTTTAAATTTTGATATCTAGTATCCAGGGTGACACATGGAACGATCATATTGTGACATGTGGCATATTTGATTTGGCACATTGAGTATTAGAAATATAGTTTAATTATAATATTGGCTCGTATAGAATATTTTCTCCTCTGAGCACCACTGAATCCATGCTACGTTTTATTCTCTATTAAACACTATGTTTTAAATATGCTTGGGTGAACTGCAAGAGGATGTGGTTAAAATACTTTTGTTCTTAATATGTAAAATATAATGAATTATATTCAGAAAGATATATTCATCAAATTTTGACCATATTTCTCTATAAAATACTTCTCTATAATTATATTGAATCATATAGATGGATTTATTCAAAAGGCTGTGCACAACCATTCATTACAAAAAGGAGAGCCTGGGAGCATAAATAGCTTTCCCAGTATGGCTCTGTAAATTTAAAAAATTTCAAAATTGATGTAAAAACTCATCCAAATAGGGATCTTTTCTACAAAAAATAATGTCGTTAAACAGAGGTTTCCTCACCAATTCTCATGTCCACAGAGGGGGATTCCTAGCAGTGGCTACACTGTGACATCTTGGCCATCTTCAAAATTTCATCTTTTATAAAATCCACTGTCCCCATAAGTTCAATATGATTGCGTTCCAAATCATCAATTCTGGAGTCGAAACAGGTTAATTGTTGCGAGATATACCTCATGTTGTCGGATGACTCTCTATGCGCTTTGATGCCCAAGAAGACTGCCTCATAAACCTTTAGCAGGTGTTTTTTTGAAGTCTTCCACACTGGACCTTAGGAACATCATTCCGTCAGCAAGGCTCGCCATTGAACTGAGATAAGAGGTCAGACAAGGGACCGAATTGCGGGATCTGCTCAAAGTTTGAAATAAAACTTCAATCTTCCAATAGTTCCAATTACTTAATCAACCAAATGTCTTATGAGCACGAGAGACTTGTGAAATTTTCAATTACTATGAACTAGATTCATAAGACAATTTCACCATGGAATATTTTAGACAATGAGAGAAGAAGAATAGAGAGAATAAATTATGGAAAACACTCTGTATCTTATTCATTGATATTGTAACAATATATAACACATCCTCCATGGAAAAAATTGAATTGCTTTGAGGCAATATGGAAAGAGCCAAAATAAAGGCTTAGAAAAAGACAAAAAAACCCCTAGGTGGCAAAAGCAGTTTCCAAAACTATGCTAGAGGCTCACGAATTTGGCAAGTATGGTATGGCAGCTCATGAGTGAGGTAAATAAAATGATTGATGGCTTTAGAAGGTTAGATATGATTTGGAGGTCGAATTGGTCAAGTGGCAAAATATTCCAAGTTAACTAGCTTTATCTTTTCCACTAGAAAGTAGAAAAACATGACAAAGCTAACTAAAACTGGATAGTGTGTTTCTAATTCAGGAATAGAATAAAATCAAACAGAATCCAAGGAAATCTTATCAAGAATCTATCCAAATTCATTTTTGTGAATGAGGATAGCATGTGGTCCACTAAAAGACAAAACTGGCCTATTCTACCTAGTCAAAACTCAAGAAATTAATCATAAATGATTAATTAATTTCATCCTAAGTCTAGAATGACATAGTGGATTTTTTAAATGTTCCAACACCCCCCCTTAAGCCTGACTGTATGTGATGGGAATCAGAAAAATATAAAAAATATAGGGCCCAAGCAACAAGGCTTATGGTCACCCCAATACAAAAATAACTAGTCCATGTAAACCGAGGAAATATGGAAAACCTCATGGGAACAAAACCCTCCCTAAAAAATGGACATGCTTGATGTCTTCATACTGTCATGTTGCTCATTTGAATGAGTTGAATGGGCTGCTTCTGAGTAACTGACTTGATGAAGAGATTTTGGATGTCATGATCATGCATCAGTGCATCAATGTTGTGTAGGCAAGAACCATGTGTTGAAGCTCTATGAAGCTCATCAAATGAATTTTTATTGCTTCTATAACATACATAATCAAATTTGAAAACATAATCAATGATGGAAAGAAGATCTACGCATACTCCTTCCCAAGGAGAAACAATGACCTCAACAGGATCAATTTCTTCTGTAGCTGCAATATAGTGTACTAGTTCTTGTTCTTTCTTCTCAAATTGATGTAGAACCTTTCTGATATTTAAAATGAGATCATGTAGCTCTGAAATATTAGAATTTAAGTCATATGGAGCAGCAACCAATAAAGATGTGGAGTCTCCATGATCGAACACAATTTCCGTAGAAAAAGTTTGAGAAACTAGATCACCCGGACAGCTGAGCGAGCCTAGAGAGTGTGGGGACTTGAATTTTGAACCATGAGTGATGGGATCAAGTCCAGATGTGTGGAATATCAGTCCAAATAATTCCAAAACAATGGATTTCCAACCAATGAAATATATGCAAGACAAAAGTGCAACAGAGGCAACTGACACAATGTAGGAAAACATAGAATTGTGTAGTTTCTTAACTGGAGAACTTGGGGCTTGTAGGGTATTTTGTGCATCCAAAGGTTGGGTAAATGGTGTGGGATATGTAATGAACTACATATCATACTGTGAATCATCTTCTAAATCAGAATCTAAAATATTTGAATTTTGGTGAAAAGAGCTTTCAGAAGACAAGTCAGAAGCTAGTAAAAAATGACTAGTTTTGAGAGTATACTTGGGTGAACTGACTGAAGAATGTATTGATGAAGAAGTGGAGGTTTGTGATTCTGATATATCAGAATGTGAATCAATTATAGAGACATCAAAATTATATTTCACTCTAGCACTCAAAGAATAAGCATGATTACCTGTGGGAGAGGCTTGGAGACAGTGTTCTTGTTCTACAACAAGCTTGCCTTGTTCTTTCTTTGCAAAGTCAGGAACATCTATGTTATGCTCTTCAAGCATCTTGGCCATGATGTCCAATTTCTTCTTGAAGAAATATTTCTCAGGATGAGTTCCTTTGCAGCAATAAGAACACTTGGGATTCTCCTTCTTCATCTTCTTGGATTTGGAATCTCCATCAGAATCCTCTTCATCTGACAATGTCTTTGGTTTGGATTTGTCATTCTTCTTTGCTCCATGAGCAACAAGTGCAAAGTATTTGGAGGGTGATTGATCCCTCATTTGGACCAGCTTGTCCTTTTCTTGAGTGAACGAAACAATGAATGCATCCAAGGTTGGCATCTTCCACTTTGGAACTGCAAGTCTTGTAGAATGAAAAGTAGACACAAATACTGAGTATTCAAAACTCAGTTTTGATAGAATGGTATGGATTAATTGCTCATCCTTCTTCTCTATGCCACATTGCTTGAGTTGAAGCACTAGGTTCTTGAATTTTGAGATGAACTCCTCCATAGAATCGAAATACTAAGAGAGATGAGCTCAATCTCCAACAAATGACCTCTGAGCTCGTCCTGTTTTCCAAAGAGAGACTCTAGCTTTGTCCACACTTCATTTGGAGTTGATAGAGAATCAATATGGAATAGACGATCTGGAGATACAGAGAGACAAAGTAACCCATAAGATTCATCAAGCCTATTGAACCATTTGGATTTTAATGCAATAGCTCCTGGCTCAGTTTCAATCCCCATAGTGACTCTATGCAATCCTTTGCTCCGAAGCTGGATGATCATATGTGCCTTCTAGTCAAAGAAATTGAAGGGAGTGAGAGTCACAGCTTTGGATTGATTTTGCTCCATACTGATGTGCTCCTAGTGATGGAAATACCTGCAAAAAACACTCTTGTAAATTGCTTTGAATCAAGCTGGCTCTGATACCATGTGAAATTTTCAATTACTAGGAACTAGATTCATAAGACAATTTTACCATGGAATATTTTAGACAATGAGAGAAGAAGAATATAGAGAATAAATTATGGAAAACAATCTGCATCTTATTCATTGATATTGTAACAATATATAACACATCCTCCATGGAAAAAATCAAATTGCTTTGAGGAAATATGGAAAGAGAAAAAAGAAAGGCTTAGAAAAAGACAAAAAAACCCCTAGGTGGCAAAAGCAGTTTCTAAAACTGTGCTAGAGGCTCACGAATTTGGCAAGTATGGTATGGAAGCTCATGAGTGAGGTAAATATGATGTATTTATGGCTTTAGAAGGTTATATATGATGTGGGGGTCGAATTGGTCAAGTGGAAAAAGATTCCAAGTTAACTAGCTTTATCTTTTCCACTAGAAAGTAGAAAAAGCAGGACAAAGCTAACTAAAACTGGATAGTGTCTTTCTAATTCAGGAATAGAATAAAATCAGACAGAATCCAATGAAATATTATCTAGAATCTACCCAAATTCATTTTTGTGAATGAGGATAGCATGTGGTCCACTAAAAGACAAAAATGGCCTATTCTACCTAGTCAAAACTCAGGAAATTAATCATAAATGATTAATTAATTTTATCCTAAGTCTAGAATGATATAGTGAGTTTTTTAAATGTTCCAACAAGACTCTGTGACTACCATAGGTTATATTCTCCTCTTGCTCCTTGGTGGTCCATAATGCTCGTTGAACTGAAGTTTACTTTTGGAAGTAATTGTAAATAAGTAACTTTACATATTTACGTTAGTATCATTATAGTAGCATTATACAAAAACTATTCTATTTTTTTAAATAGAATCATTCTTATTTTTATTTTTTTTAATAGAAACATTCTTTCTTTTTGTTTTTTTAAATAGAAACATTTTTTCCTTTTGTTTTTTTAAATCGAAGCATTATTTCTTTTTTCTTTTTTTTTAAATGGAATGAAATATCATAAAAAGAATGAAAGCCCTTATTATCGAAGCATTCTTTCATTTTGTTTTTAATTGAAGCATTTAAAAAGAATGAAAGAATGTTTTTTAAATATAAACATTCTTTCCTTTTGTTTTTAATCGAAGCATTTATTATCCTTTTTTAATTAAAGCCCTTCATGCTAGAAGGGCGATATGAATATATAACCTTAAACTTGAAATTAAGTTCAGCCCTTCAAATTTGTTTTTTTAAGCAAAAAAAGAGAAATTTTTTATTATATACTGGTAAAAAAGATTACAACCGTCTTCTTTTCACATTGCACTTCTGAGACAAAAACCGCCATATAGAGAAATTCCTATGTCTACTATCAACCTTGGAAACTGAACAAAAAGCCTTAATATCAACTTTAAAGACTCAACATTTTAAGGTGAAAAGTTATAACATATAAAAATTGTTTGTCTGGACTTCTGTTTTACGACAAGAAGGATCAGTCGCCTCTTCTTTTCATAGTTAATTGTAAAAATATTTATCCAACAATTCAACTATATCCATAATGGAGAACACAAGAAGGATCAACTGACCCTTCTTGCAGTGCAGAACTATTATGAAAATAATATTGGGAATAAGAAGGGTCGATCAAGCCTTTAATTTCAAGGGAATTGTAAAAATAGAAAACCTTACAAGTTATAACATATAAAAATAGTTTGTCTTGACTTCCGTTTTGTGACAAGAAGGATCGGTTGCCCCTTCTTTTCATAGTAAATTGTGAAAATTTTTATCCAACAATTCAACTATATTCATAATGGAGAACACAAGAAGGTTCGACCGACCCTTCTTGCAATGTCGAAATATTACGGAAATAATATTGGTAATAAAAAGGGTCGACTGACCCTTCTTGCAGTGTCGAACTATTATGAAAATAATATTGAGAATAATAAGGGTCGACCGAGCTTTCAATTACGAGGTAATTGTAAAAATAGAACACCTTGGAAGTTATATTATATAAAAATGGTTTGTTACGACTTTCATTTTATGACAAGAAGGATTGGCTGCCCCTTCTTTTCGTAGTGAATTGTGAAAAGCTTTATCCAACAATTCAGCTATAGCCATAATGGAGAATATAAGAAGGGTCGACTGACCCTTGTTGCAGTGTCAAACTATTATGAAACGAATATTGGGAATAGGAAGGGTCGACTGACCCTTCATTTAGGAGGGAATTGTAACAATAGAAAACCTTGGAGAAAGAGTGGTCACTCTTTCTCTGAGAATATTTCCAATTGCCAGCAAAGTCTTTAAAGCGAAAATTCTATAAATTTTGTTGTTCAAATGTTGATATCTGGTATCCTAGGGTGACACGTGGAACGATCATATTGTGACACATGGCATATTTGATTTGGAACTTTGAGCAAACCCAAAAGTATATTGTTCCTATTTAAAAAAAAAGAAAAAAAAAAGAAAGAATGTTTATGTCTTGGTAATTATAGTTAGAATCATTCCAACCAATGGCATCACTATCTGCATTGTCTTTACTGTTAAATTCCTTTTCTAACACAGTATCTTGCTTAAATATTAATTAGCATTATGTTGTGTCTGGGAAGGCATGCATGTGTTGCTTTTTTTTGAAATTATACATCGAATCAGTGTTGAATATAGTTGTCACTGATTTTGTATCTACCAACTCTTTCTAATATTGCAAAATTATATTTACAATTAATTTGCAAGCTCCAACTTGATATTCCAATAGAATGATGGAACAGTTTGATGCAAAGATTACATGTTTGAGGAAAAATGACTGATTATTTTTGCGGTTGCAGGGGATGAGTCTAGTGCTTCTATGTCTACAAGTCGAAACTCCAATAAAAATTTAGTCTTTTGTTACTCTTGCAAAGGGGATGATCTTTTTTTTTTTTTCTTTCAAGTAAGCATAGGTCCAATCTATTACTGAAAACAAAATAATGGTACAGAATGAGGAGAATACAACCAGAAAAGATCAAAATGAGGAGCATACAACTAGGCTAATCATCCCATGAAGCAGAGGAAATTGCGGATAAAGCCCGAGATTACAATAGACTGAAGATATCATGGCTGATAGACAGGTAACCGTGGAAATAACTAAGAGGGCCCGAGCCTCAGAAGACCCCAACATGATCAGAAGAGCAAGGAAAACCTTAACCAAAATGGAAGAGGAAAAATTAGGAAAATTTTTGGACTAAGAAAGTGTGAATTTAGACTTTGAAAGTGTCAATATCAACCTTTCTAAAGTGCAAAAATGGATTCTGAAAGTGGCAATATTGGATTTGAAAAGCGTACCCTTCTATTCAAATAGTGTGTTTTTTGACTACTTATGAATCTTAAAATTGCAGTTATTTGTTATAAATATATGAATTTCAATTCAAAAAGTGTGAATTTCAAATCAGAAAATGCAAATTTTGATTTGAAAAGTGTGAATTGCGAATAGAAAAATGCAATTTTTTATTTGAAAATTGCAATTTTCATTTGTAAATGTTCAAAATTTAAAGGCAAAAAGTTCAATGTCTAAAATATTCAGTCATTGTTTGAATAATAAGTCAATCGGCTAAGGTATAACATAAAAAAATAGTTTGTCCCAACTTCTGTTTTCTAGCAAGAAGGATTGTCTGCCCCTTCTTTTCATAGTTAATTGTAGAAACATATATCCAGCAATTCAGCTATATCCATAATGGAGAACACAAGAAGGATCGACCGACCCTTCTTACAGTGTCGAACTATTCTCAAAATAATATTAGGAATAAGAAGGGTCAGTCGATCCTTCAATTGCGAGGGACTTGTAAAAATAGAACACCTTGGAAGTTATAACATATAAAAATAGTTTGTCTCGACTTCCGTTTTCCGACAAGAAGGATCGACCGACCCTTCTTGCAGTGTCGAACTATTATGAAAACAATATTGGGAATAAGAAGGGTTGGCTGACCCTTCATTTAGGAGGGACTTGCAACAATAGAACACCTTGGAGAAAGAGCAGCCACTCTTTCTCCGAGAATATTTCCACTTTGCAGCAAAGTCTTTAAGGAAAAACGTCTATAAATTGTGTTGTTAAAATGTTGATATCTAGTATCCTAGGGTGACACGTGGAATGATCATATTGTGATACGTGGCATATTTGATTTGATACATTGAGTATAGTGAGGTTACTAATTTTTATTTGATTTGGCACATTGAGTATAGCGAGGTTACTAATTTTTATTTGATTTGGCTCATTGAGTATAGCGAGGTTACTAATTTTTATTTGATTTGGCTCATTGAGTATAGCGAGGTTACTATTTTTTTATTACGGATTTAAAACTTATAAATATTTATTTTTCCAAAATTAGTAATGAAGATGGATGGGATGGATGGGGAACAGTAATTATCACAGTATAATGGCCGGATATCATCTCTGTAGATTTTTCTCGAGTAAGATATCATCTCTGTAGATTTTGCTCAAGTGATTATAAAATTTTATCCAGCAGTTCGTGACACTTAGGCCTGGAAATTGACGACCTATAGAACATATTTGCTTTAGTGGAACGTATTTGATAGGTCCACTTGGAATTTAACCGTGTCTATAGGCATGCATAATTTAAACCCATCAAATCGACTTCCACCAAATTCAGTTATCCTTCGTAAACAAATACTAGTAAAATTACTAGTTTGGTACTTGTTGCAATTCAGAAGTTTAGTAATTAAGATTGGGAAGATTTACATGGTTTAATGAATTGAAAAATTTCATAAGATTTATGCTTGTTTGATGCGCTTGTGACCTGAGTGTAGTGTGCTTCTTAGATTCATTTGTGACCTGAGTGTAGTAAATACCGGCTTGCTTGAGGTAAATAAAAAATATTGGCTTGCTTGAGGTATGTCGAATTTTTTCATGTTTCATATGGCTTGCTTGCTTGAGGGGTTATATTTTGATGATTTTGAAAAGTAGTAATTGCTTGGATCATTGGTTTTTACCATAGATGCACTTTCTTTTAGCGTGTACTGGAAATCCTCCATATTTTATTTGATGATCAAGCAACTGGCTGTGTAAGAGTGCTTTTCCACTTAGCATCAATATAAATCTGTGGTTGTTTATCAGTTGCAGAAATAGATAAAATGAGTTAAACGAAGAAATTCATTTAACACATAATAACATATGAATCGTATATTAAGAGAAATACAACCTACAGAAATCCAACCTACAGATCGATGCATCATTCAATTGGAAACATAAAACAGAGTTCATAGAAATTTGACAAATTATGCAAAAGAGATGGCCAAGAGAAACTGACTGAATTTCATTAATTATGCAAAAAATTACAGTGACTCAATACATAAACATTAGAATAAATTTACTTAATACATAATAACATCCAAACAGTGATTTAAGAAAAATATGAACCAACGAATCATATCCATTCATAAATTGCGAAGACAACACATAATTATTTCAATACACGAAGTGAAGGAAATCAGAAATTTATCAAAGAAATTGGATAAATCAAATAGAAGAGATAGCAAGAGAAAACTAACTCTATTTCACTAAGCCTATTGTTAGCACTCGAAATGTACCTCAGGTTATAAAAAGGACACTTGAAGGTAACCACAAAACCAAACTTTAGGAAAGAGAGTTGGCTTCTTTCTTTCCAGAGAGGGATCTCTTGCCAATTGTTTAACAAGGCCAGATATATGAATAAAAATTGAGATTAGATTGTTTTTTGGTTGAAACATGGTAAGCATTCATTGGGCGATGGGGTCAAAATATAACACATATGTCAATTAACATTGTTATGGAATGGAAATTTATAACAAAGGAAAGGTAGTTAGTCATTTACAGTCAAAATGATGTTGTCTAGTGATAAAGAAGAAATGAAGAACAATACATTAACATGGGCACCTAACAAGGATGACTCCAATTCTAACTTTAGTATAAAAATATTATGTGTGTTATCACTCAAAATGTGCCTTAAGGTTGCAGAAATGACACTTTGAGGTAACCACAAAACCACACACAATCAATAACACATAAATGTTATCAGAATATTGATTAATGTTTGATCTAAGAGTTAAGAGTTAACAGATTAATTCAAGATTAATTTACTTATAGAACCTTTTTTTTCAACGAAAAAAAGTGCCTTGTTATTCATTAAGTGAATCAAAGAAACTTACAATAAAACCTATCCCAAGGATAGAATATTTGAAAACAGACTATGCAGTCTTTTACAATAAATCTGATAATGCTTGCCACTATTCAATAATATACCATCATAACCATAGATGCTGATAACATCATACAAATAACATAGATACAGAGGAAATATTAACCAAAAATCCCCTGAAGCGGGTGCATCGAATTTACAAAATGGATCATAAAGGCTGGCCTAATTAATAAAGACGAACATAAAACATTTCCCCCAGATGGTGATTAGTGAAAGGGGTAACCTGAAGAATACCATCTGCCAAATGTAATCCCTTTTTTGACAATAAATCAGCTCTATGATTGAAAGAACAAGAGATGTGTTGTATAGAGTAGTCGTGAAATTGTTCCAACGAGATGGTAATTAATTATAGAACCATAAGGAATTTACTATATAATTAGTAATGTGCTTTAAATTTGAATAGTCAAACATACATACTATAGATTCAAATAACCGAGAAATCACAACATTACAATTAACAGAATATAAAATATTATTGCACTACATTTAAGAAACCAAATCACAAGCCCAACAAATAGTTACTAGTGTTATAGTTATTTTAATATTGAGAATTCATAATGCAATATTTCAATAGAAGTATCCATTTGTTACAAATTAGCTTTCAAAGAGGCTTTCTTCTTGAACCAACAACTCATGTGCAAACTATGAAACTAGTCATGCTTTACTTATTAGCCTTTGCATTAAAGTGAGAAGTGGAAGAACTAACTAATCCTACAAATTACCACAAGCAAGAAGTTTAACCAGAGCATTCTACTTGCAGGGCTGAAGTGTTTTAGTACTTATAGAAAAAGATTTAAATGCCCAAGGAATATACACAAATCTTATATCCATTGATATATCTAGAATTTTTAGAAATAGATTTAAATGCCATAGAAATATACATAAATATTATATCCATTAATATATCTTCGTCAATATTTCCGATTACAATTGTTGATATACAACTATATACCAAATAGAACAATATTTGCTGCTGATTACATCAAAATTTGTTTATATCACTAATACGATAGAATCCTACTCCCTAGAACCTCAATAACATGAGCTTCTATTTTACAAAAAAGATCATAGTGTGCATACCAAAAATTAATATAGACGAACAGAAGGGACTTGGAAAATTAATAGAAAATGAAACAAGTAAACCTAATCAGACAAAACCTCAATAACATGAGCTTCTATTTTATAAAAAAGATCATAGTGTGCATACCAAAAATTAATATAGACGAACAGAAGGGACTTGGAAAATTAACAGAAAATGAAACAAGTAAACCTAATCAGACAAGTAAATATCAAGAGACTGTGGTGGGTGGGCCGCGTGGTTCCCTCAACCAGTCTCCATTGGGGACTGTCCAGAACCTATAGAAGCCATTGGGCTCCCCTCACGCTAGAGACATTGAATGGCTTCGCGTTGTTCATCAAAGAGCATTTGCATCTGTGCGATCAGTTCAACATTGTTATCCGCGAACTAACGCTCCATGGTATCCTCGATTGATTTCTTCAAGGACTCAGGTCCTCTTTGTCACATTTCCCCTCCAGCTTCTGTTGAAGCTCTTCCATGTCGTTTTCTAACTTCTCCATTCTTCGGGTGAGTGCATCAATGGCGCTAGTCCTTCCAACAGGGCCGCGATTTCTACCTTCCGCCATTATATAACACAGAGCTAGCTCTGAAGAATTGTTGTAAGAAAGATTCTGGTATGGGATATCGCCGCTACTAAGAAGAGCACTGGTCGGAATACAACGCTTGCCCTTTTCTGAAACTTCAACAACCAAATGATCAGGAGGGCTAGTGGAGGGAAAAATGGCCAGAGACAAAGATATTTAGACAACATTTTCAGCAAAAAAAAAGGAACAACAACAGATCCAATTTAAAGGAGTGAAAATGAACCAGAAATCCTGAACACGGATCCGAAGAAATATTGGCCACAAGCGTCGAAATTAAATATCAAAGTACTTCAAAGAGGGTTGTATGACATTACGAGTCAGAGACATTATATGAGAGCACAGACTCAAGACCTTACCCTGGCCAAGACCATGTGCGAGACCTTACCCTGACCGAGATTTGAAGTGACTGATGGAAGAGATTGGATGCTAGGGTTCATAGAGGCTATCCTTGGTGATCCAACCATCCGGCTGTGGTATTAGTTCCCTCCTTGATTCTTCGAACCAATCTTACTGCTCTAGCCGTCCAACACTCTTCTTGGTACCACATCAGCAAAAGCGAACCTCGGTCCTCAGGTAAAACAAAGCTCGAAACTGGAAAACGCAGTGCACCTCAGTCCTCAGTGAAAAAAGAACTCCAAACTAGAAAACATAGAGTTTGAATATTTAGTTTCAATGTAGGCAGTGGGTGGCATGTATCCTGTATCAATGCAGAAAAGTTCATGACATTAATAATCACAGTGTGGTGGGATATCATGTGTACGTCGTGACAAGACAGAAACGTGATGATATTATTCACACGAGTGATACAATCCATCATTTACCATTAGCGCCGTTAGGATCACCGCCGTGCCAACATACAAACCATTTTAAATGGCGGAAAAGATCAATAGTCGTTGATTGGGCGGCAAAAGATCAACTATCCCATGTCTGTTCCGCATCCCCAACATCCGCGCTAGGATAGAGGAATTGGTGGTTACGGAATCTGAAACCACTCTCCACATGGCAGCACCACATGATTTCGCAAGTTGAAAGGGCGGTAAGGAAAACCACCTTCCTTCATTTGCGAAACCACCTTCGCCCCATCCTTCACAGTCACTGGCATGTGTGTATATGATGTGGCCGATCCACCTCATACCTTCTGTCCACACAACTCCTCTGGCACGTGTGGATATGATGTGGCCGGTCCACATCATACCTTCTTCACACGCAACTCCTCCACGTCGGGCCTCCTAACTACGTGTCTCCTCCTCGCCAGACTTCCTACCCAAATGGATTCTCCACGTCAACCTAGCATAGGTGGGGCCAACCAAAATGTTCTGTTCCCACCTAGGCTCTTAATACATTTCACGAGTACAAGCTTGAGCTCACAAACACAGTCTCTTCTACTACAGGATTTATATTAAAAAATTCTTACTAACTTAGACGTAAAAATCAGTAGAAGTTATTCCAGGTTAAAACTGGGCAACTTCGCCGCATAATTACACAAATGAAATTTACTTTGATCTTTCACCTTTTATAGAGCTTGGGCTCTTAATACATTTCATGAATACGAGCTTGAGCTCACAAACATAGACTCTTCTACTACAGAGAATTTACAGACATTATTTTGGATTCAACTAGAAGCTTCAACTAGAAGCTTCAACTACAAGCTATGAGTCACATTAGTGACAAATCCTGGTCTTGGGCTTCGATAGTGCTCGAAATGCCCATATATCATGGTGTGGTGAGGATTTGTCAGGGAATTGTTGTCGAAATGCTCATATATGGTGAATGATGGCTTGTATAACGTGTGTGAAGAAAATAATCACATCATGCTTTAGTCGAAATTATGTCACAAACACCAAGATCACCGCCATCATTTACCACTAGCGCCATCAGGACAAATATTTTTTATATGTTCTAACTAAGCTTGTGATTTGGTTTCTTAAATGTAGTGCAATATTGTTTTATATTCTATTAATTGTAATGTTGTGATTTCGGAAGTTTCGCATAACTGGAGATGAGTTGGCTAACAAAGGTGTTGAAGCACGTGTAGCCTTCAAAGCAGGCACGCTAGAAGGTGCATGTGATCATGTGGCTAGAAGAAGATGCCTTAAGATGGAACTTGGATGGGTTCGGTCCCCAAAGCCTGGGCAGCGCTGGCAGGTGCTGCAGCCTGCATTATATTTTAGGAGGCCATGTTGCCACCTTTACACACATACTTTAATTAAATTCTATATAACAATTAAATGATGCAGCCAACGTATAGTGTAACTACGTGTCAATATCAAAGAAAGTTTGAATTTAGACTTTGAAAGTGTCAATATCAACCTTTCTAAAGTGCCAAAACGGGTTTTGAAAGTGGCAATATTGGATTTGAAAAGTGTGTTTTTCTATTCGAATAGTGTGTTTTTTGACTACTTATGAACCTTAAAATTGCAGTTTTTTGTTATAAAACTATGAAGTTCAATTAAAAAAATCTGAATTTCAATTCAAAAGGTGTGAATTTGCAATCGGAAAATGCAAATTTTGATTTGAAAAGTGTGAATTTTAAATAAAAAAATGCAATTTTTATTTGAAATGTGTGAATTTTAGATCAGAAAATGCAAATTTTGAATTGAAAAGTGTGAATTTAAAATCAAAAAATGCAATTTCTGATTTGAAAAGTGTGAATTTCAAATAAAAAAAACGCAATATTTTATTTGAAAATTGCAATTTGCATTTGTAAATGTTCAAAATTTTAAGGTGAAAAGTTCAATGTCTAAAATATGCAGTCATTGTTTGAATAACAAGTCAATAGGCTAAGTTATAAGATAAACAATTTGTTCCCACTTCTATTTTCCTGCAGGAAGGATCGACCGCCCCTTCTTTTCGTAGTTAATTGTGAACACCTTTATCCCACAATTCAGCTATATCCATAATGGAGAAGACAAGAAGGATCGACCGACCCTTCGTGCAGTGTCGAAATATTATGAAAAGAATATTGGGAATAAGAAGGGTCGACCAATCCTTCTTGTAGGGTCGAACTATTATGTAAATAATAGTGTAAATAAGAAGGGTCGGCCGACCCTTCTTATTTACAATATTATTTACATAATAGTTCGACCCTACAAGAAGGATTGGTCGACCCTTCTTATTCCCAATATTCATTTAGGAGGGAATTGTAAAAATAGAACACCTTGGAAGGTATATCATATAAAATGGTTTTTCCCGACTTCCGTTTTAAGACAAGAAGGATCGGTCGCCCCTTCTTTTTGTAGTTAATTGTCAAAATTCTATCCATCAATTCAGCTATAGCTATAATGGAGAACACAAGAAGGATACAACAACCCTTATTGTAGTGCCAAACTATTATGAAAATAATATTTGGAATAAGAAGGGTCGACCAACCATTCATTCAGGAGGGACTTTTAACAATAGAACACCTTGGAGAAAGAGCAGTCTCTCTTTCTCTGAGAATATTTCCACTTCCCAGCAAAGTCTTTAAAGCAAAACGTCTATAAATTTTGTTGTTAAAATGTTAATATCTAGTATCCTAGGGTGACACATGGAATGATCATATTGTGACACGTGGCATATTTGATTTGGCACATTGAGTATAGCGATGTTACTAATTTTTATTTGACTTGGCACATAGTAGTTTATGCTAATTGAAAAATTCACTAATAGTAGTTTTAAGGATAATTAGGCACATGCAATATTACCCTATAACTTATGTTAATCATTAAAATGAATTTATTAATTTATGTTAATCATTTCCAGAAATAGATAAATGTTTTAATTAAATAAACAATGTTCATAAATAATCTGAAGTGAAAATCACCATTCATCAAAGAAATTTGACCAATTAACAAAAGATAAATGAAGAGAAGGACTAACTGTATTACTTCAAAGTTGCAAAAAAATTACAATCTCTGCATCAATCACAGTGTCTCCAGTCTTCTTTTGCTGATTTTCTCCCCCCCTACCCCATGAGACCTCTACCGACCCTTCTTGCATTCTAGAGATATTAATTGTAAAAATATTCAACCTATGAAAAATAAAATCTGATTAAGTAGATTCTAAGGAGAATATGATTAATAAAATATTTAATCTTTGAGGAAAGTTTGTGTCGAACTATTATTAAAATAATATTGGGAATAAGAAGGGTCGGTCAACCCTTCAATTTCGAGGGAATTGTTAAAATAGAACACCTTGGAACTTATAACATATAAAAATAGTTTGTCCGGACTTTTGTTTTCCAACAAGAAGGATTGGCCGCCCCTTCTTTTCGTAGTTAATTCTGAAAACCTTTATCCAATAATTCAGCTATTATATCCATAATGAAGAACACAAGAAGGATCGACCGACCCTTCTTGCAGTGTCGAAATATTATGAAAGGAATATTGGTAATAAGAAGGGTCGATCGACCCTTCTTGCAGTGTAGAACTATTATGAAAATAATATGAGGAAATTATACAAGAAGGATTGGTCGCCCCTTGTTTTCGTAGTGAATTGTCAAAACCTTTATCCATCAATTCAGCTATAGCCATAATGGAGAAGACAAGAAGGATCGACCGACCCTTCCTGTAGTGTTGAACTATTGTGAAAAAAATATTTGGAAGAAGAAGGGTCGGCCGACCCTTCATTTAGGAGGGACTTGTAACAATAGTACACCTTGGATAAAGAGTGGCCGCGTCTATAAATTTTGTTGTTAAAATGTTGATATCTAGTATTCTAGGTTGACACGTGGAATGATCATATTGTGACACGTGCCATATTTGATTTGGCACATTGAGTATAGCGAGGTTACTAATTTTTATTTGATTTGGCACATTGAGTACAGCGAGGTTACTAATTTTTTATTATGGTTTTAAAAGTTATAAATATTTATTTTTCCAAAATTAGTAATGAAGATGGATGGGACGGATGGGGAACGGTAATTATCACAATAGATTTTGCTCGAGTAAGATATCATCTCTGTAGATTTTGCACGAGTAAGATATCATCTCTGTAGATTTTGCTGGAGTAAGATATCATCTCTGTAGATTTTGTCGAGTGATTGTACAATTATCGAGCAATTCGTGAGAGGCCTAGAAATTGACGGCATGTAGAACGTATTTGCTTCACTGGAACGTATTTGACAGGTCTGCTTGAAATTTAAACCCATCAAATCGACGTCCACCAAAATTAATTCACTTATCCATCATAAACAAATAGTACAATTAGTATAGTAGTAAAATTACTAGTTTGGTACTTGTTGCAATTAAGAAGTTTAGTAATTAAGATTGGGAATATTTACATGGTTTAATGAATTGAAAATTTTCATTAGATTTATGCTTGTTTGATCCGCTTGTGACCTGAGTGCAGTGTGCCTCTTAGATGCATTTGTGACCTGAGTGTAGTGTGGCATTTTGTACCAACTTTGATGTAAATAAGAAAATAGTACCGGCTTGCTTGAGGTATGTCGATTTTTTTCAAGTTTCATATGGATGGCTTAAGGGTTCTATATTGATGATTTTGAAAAGTAGTAAATTATTGCTTGGATCATTGCTTGTTACCATAGATGCACTTTCTTTTAGTGTGCCATACTGGAAATCCTCCATATATTTTATTTATTTACCCAGAAAAGTATGGGATCATTGATTGAATTGAAATTACCATGACGACGCCACGAATAGAGGCTCTCGAGGCTGATATACCCATTTTTATCATTGTTATCTTATATATATATATATATATATATATATATATATATATATATATATATATGGTGACCACCTGTGGGATCGACCTTTGTGTTTAACTGCTGCAATATTCTATGACTTTGCATGCTGCATTCAATAGGGATATGATGAACTCTATTTTTCATATAATTGTTTATTGATTATTGTTCCTTCGTTGATGTTTGAAAGAAAGGATTGTTTTCATGAGAATGCTCCATACATTAATTTAAGTAATTTCATTGCTTTTAGAAAGAAGAGATCTCTGCCAACGTATGCTCAAATTGCTAGTTATTGCTTAAGTTATTGTATTTTCTTGTTTGCTAGGAAGATGGGATGATTGAGCGACCCAGGCTTCCTATTAATGCCATGCCTTGCTGTTACATATTTATTATGATGTCAAGGAGCTTGGCGATCCCACCATGGTTCCATCCCAAGCCCCAAATTATTAGACTGCTGTGTCATTATTGTGATATTAAAGATTCAACATATTTTCCTGGAATGATCATTTGCACACGAATTGTTTGACTATTCTTACATAAAACATTAAATGACTGTTGTTACTAAAAACATGTTACCTTCATCAAATTTTTAATTGACAGGTACATAAAATTTGAAATTCCATCCCTTTTCGTGACATTGACGAGGAACTAGAACGTAATTGTACAAGTAAACTTCACATCGACGAGCATTATGGATGACCATTGTCAGGAGGAAGAGGTGGAGAGGAAGAGGCTCAACAGGGAATAGATCCTTTTGGATAATCGCAGAGTCTCTTCGGCTCGTAGTACAATTTGGATGCAATGTAGGATTTTCCAAATGGACCTATCGTCTAAAGTGCAGAAGGAAATCCAAGGTGTGGAACGAGAGCTTTGGAAACATCTTGGTAAAGATACCCTGCAGGAGGAAAGTCGGAAGATGGGAAATTGGGCCGAGGACCCATGGACCACTACTGTCCGTTTAACCCAGTACGAGCGAACTGTTTCCCGTTACTGGTTAGTGAAAAACTTAGTGGGGTATGATCTAACGGACCGTATGCACAAAGAGGATGCGGTGTAGAAAAAGCTTCAAGACGAAACCAGGGAGATTAACTAGAAGATGGACTTCTTGCTGCAAGACATGGACCTCCATATTCCTAATGCTACCACGACTGCAACGGAAGAACATATTGGTAAAGATACTTTGAAGGAGGAAATCCAGGAGCTGGAATTCCAGGATGCCATGGACCCGGGGAACACTACTGGTTTTTTAATCCTGTACGAGCGAACTATTGCCCTTTACTCGGTAATGAAAAACTTGGTGGGGTATGCTCTTACGGACCGTATGAAAAAAGCGGATCCGGTGCAGAACTCGCTTCAAGACAAAACCAGGGAGTTGCACTGGAAGATGGACTTCTTACTGCAATCCATGGGCCTCTATATTCCTAACGCTACCACGAATGCGCGAGAAATAAATGCTCAAGGCTGTTTCCGGGACTTGCCTTATATTTTACGGTAATGATGTTTAGCTCTCTAGTGATCAGGGGTTGTTTCCAATATGTAGTTGGTGTGTCTTTTTTGTTTATATCATAGTAGCAAAATACTGCCGTGTTAGTAGTTGCTGCACGAAAATTTGAACAAAGTTCAAAGTACCGCGAACATTCAAGGTGATGCGACTTTTTGAAGATGATACGAATTTCTGAAAAAATTTATTTGATTTGGCACATTGAGTATAGCGAGGTTTCTAATTTTTATTTGATTTGGCACATTGAGTATAGAGAGGTTACTAATTTCTATTTGATTCGGCACATTGAGTATAGTGAGGTTACTAATGCGGGTTTAACTACAACACAATCAGGAAATGAAAATTAACTGATAGTAGTTTTAAGGATTAGGCACATGCAAGATTGCCTTGTGGCTGGAACGCTAATTGAAAAATTAACATGAATTTATTAATTTATGTTAATCATTTGCAGAAAAAGTAAGTATGAATTTTTTAATTTATTAAGTTCTTTCTGTATCTTGTTCACAGTATGTAAATGTTAGGAGGAAATCTATTGAAATTGAATAACAAGACTTTTTCTATGGAATATGACGACTAACAAATTTCCCATATTGGTCTTTGTGTTTAAGAAGATCAATAAAGATTCCATAATGATAAACTGTAATGAATTGCCATGATTAAAACCTTTTGGTCTGAGAAATGCAATTATCACATCTGTAACGAAATAACATATAGCATGCGCCAACAAAATTTGGATTAAGATGGAGTACAATTTTAACTATATCAAATCTAAACAACTTATCATTATGGATTAAACTTGGACAAATTAGGAAAATTTTGCACTAAGAAAGTGTGAATTTCGACTTTCAAAGTGTCAATATCAACCTTTCTAAAGTGCAAAAACGGGTTCTGAAAGTGGCAATATTGGATTTGAAAAGTGTGTTTTTCTATTTGAATAGTGTGTTTTTTGACTACTTATGAACCTTATATTTGTAGTTCTTTGTTATAAAACTATGATCTTCAATTCAAAATGTGTGAATTTCAATTCAAAACGTGTGAATTTCAAATCAGAAAATGCAAATTTTGATTTGAAAAGTGTAAATTTTAAATAAAAAAATGCAAATTTTTATTTGAAATGTGTGAATTTTAACTCAGAAAATGCACATTTTGATTTGAAAAGTGTAAATTTACAATTAAAAAAATGCAATTTATGATTTGAAAAGTGTGAATTTCAAATAAAAAAACGTAATTTTTCATTTGAAAATTGCAATTTTCATTTGTAAATGTTCAAAATTTTAAGGCGAAAAGTTCAATGTCTAAAATATATAGTCATTGTTTGAATAACAAGTTAATCGGCTAAGTTATAACATAAAAACTTTGTCCCGATTTCTGTTTTCTTGCAAGAAGGATCGGCCGCCCCTTCTTTTCCTAGTTAATTATAAACACCTTTATCCAACAATTCAGCTATATCCATAATGGAGAACACAAGAAGGATCGACTGACTCTTTGTGTAGTGTCGAAATATTATGAAAAGAATATTGGAAATAAGAAGGGTTGACCGATCCTTCTTGCAGGGTCGAACTATTATGAAAATAATATTGTAAATAAGAAGGGTCGACCGACCCTTCATTTAGGAGGGAATTGTAAAAATAGAACACCTTGGAAGGTATATCATATAAAAATGGTTTTTCCCAACTTGCGTTTTAAGGCAAGAAGGATCGGCTGCCCCTTCTTTTCGTAATTAATTGTCAAAACCTTTATCCATCAATTCATCAATAAGAAGGATCGGCCACCCCTTCCGAGAATATTTCCACTTTCCAGCAAAGTCTTTAAAGCAAAACATCTATAAATTTTGTTGTTAAAATGTTGATATCTAGTATCTTGTGGTGACACGTGGAATGATCAAATTGTGACATGTGGCATATTTGATTTGGCACATTGAGTATAGCGAGGTTACTAATTTTTATTTGATTTGGCACATTGAGTATAGTGAGGTTACTAATGTGGGTTTAACTACAACACAATCAGGAAATGAAAATTAACTGATAGTAGTTTCAAGGATTAGGAACATGTAAGATTACCCTGTAGCTGGAATGCTAATTGAAAAATTAACATGAATTTATTAGTTTATGTTAGTCATTTGCAGAAATAGTATGTATGAATTTATTAAGTTCTTTCTGCATCTTGTTCATAGTATGTAATTGTTAGGAGGAAATCTCTGGAAATTGAATAACTAGAATTTTTCTATGGAATATGACGACTAACAAATTGCCCATATTGGTCTTAAATGTGTTTAAGAACAGCAATAAAGATCCCAATATGATAAACTGTAATGAATTGCCATGATTAAAACCTTTGGGTCCGAGAGATGCAATTATCACATCTGTAATGAAATAACATATAGCATGCACCAACAAAATTTGGATTAAGATGGAGCACAATTTTAATTATATCAAATCTAAACAACTTATCATTATGGATTAGCTGGATCAATGACTATGACTTCAAATTTGGCTGAAGGTGAAAATCACAGTTAGGAGCCTAATTGCAATTTTTAAAAATGGTAGAGGGGAAAACGTACAGATCAAGACAAATCACCCAGTGCAATCTCATCCGTAGGATCAAGACAAATCGATGGTTAAAACTAAAACATGCGGGAAGGAAAAGAAGGGTTGCGGGGTTTTATTTCATAAATATATACTTTCTTTCCGTAAGCCATAGTCCGAACTGCGGGTTGCAGGTTGCGGAAAATAAAAGTGCAAAACTATTTTAAGACCCTTCCTTCCTACAATCCGCTATTGCGGGTTGCGGGTGTAAAATTATTGAAGAATATTTCTGCATTCACAATCCGCATTGAGGATTGTGGGTTGCGGAAAGAAAATGTTTCAAAACTGAAAAACAAGATTCCGCAATCCGCATTGCGGATTGCAGATTGTGGGTTGCGGAAAGAACCCGACTTTTGGAAAACCTCAATGCTTTCTACAACTCACAAAAACACTAAAAAATTCAAGAAAATTTCAAAGGAAAGTGTGAATTCTACGAGCGAAGGATCGAGAAGGAGCCATAAAGCCACACATGTGAGGGAAGGTAGGTGGAAGCGAGGGAGGTGGTATATTGCATGGGGCATGCGTGTCATGTTACGGGTGCCTGGGTTGAGGCTCCTCCCCCACGTGCCCTCCTCCTGTCCGTCACATGGCCCCTTATATAATGGTGACGCTCGCATCTAGCACGTGTCCCATTGTATAATGGTGATGCCCGCATCCGGAGTTAATATATGGTATACTTGATTCACATAAACAATTTTGTTTCTTAAAAGCAATCATGGAAACTAATTGCACGATTTAATATATGGTATAATTGATTCACATAGGATGAAACTTATGGAGAATATTATTATGCCTACTGTAGGTTAAAGCGCTAGCAGCAGGCATGTTGGTCGTTGGATTTTCAAGGAATCGATTGGAGTGATACGTATACGATTACTCTAGCAAAATCTGTAGTCGCTACAGATATCTTTGACCACCATGATCCTACCATACTGTCATAATTACCATTCCCCATCCATCCTAGACTCCCATCCCATTCAATCTATCAACACAGTTGCCACTCAATACATATTAGAGCAAACTGAAATTGTCCGGGAAGCCATGGAATTTTTCTTTACGTCCTCTGTTCTCTGTCCTTTGTTGTTTTATGAGAAATGCTTGGGTCTTATGATCGCTCCCCAGTTCTCCTCATGATATATGAGCATTTCGAAATTGGCTCCCTTGGATATATGGACGGAATGGAGCCGTCTTTGTTTGACAGAGGACATAAATTCACCCGCAAAACTTATAATCACTGACATCCAACAAGAATATGCAACTATGGAACAATACATGTGACGATGAGCAATATTAATGGAGAACACAAGAAGGATCGACCGACCCTTCTTGCAGTGTCGAACTATGATGAAAATAATATTGGGAATAAGAAGGGTCGGTCGACCCTTCAATTTCAAGGGAATTGTTAAAATAGAACACCTTGGAACTTATAACATATAAAAATAGTTTGTCCCGACTTCCTTTTTCGACAAGAAGGATCGTCCGCCCCTTCTTTTCGTAGTTAATTGTGAAAACCTTTATCCAACAATTCAGCTATATCCATAATGGAGAACACAAGAAGGATCAAGCGACCCTTCTTGCAGTGTCGAAATATTAAGAAAAGCATATTGGTAATAAGAAGGATCAACCGACCTTTATTGCAGTGTCAATTACGAGGGAATTGTAAAAATAGAACACCTTGGAAGTTACATCATATAAAAATGGTTTGTCCAGACTTCTGTTTTACGACATGACCGGCCACACCTTCTTTTTGTAGTTAATTGTAAAAACCTTTATCCATCAATAAAGCTATAGCTATAATGGATAATACAAGAAGGATCGACCGACGCTTCTTGCAGTGTCGAACTGTTATGAAAAGAATATTAGGATTAAGAAGGGTTGCCCGACCTTTCATCTACGAGGGAATTGTAAAAGTAGAACACCTCAGAGAAAGAGCGGCCGCTCTTTCTCTGAGAATATTTCTACTTGCCAGCAAAGTTTTTGAAGCAAAACTTCTATAAATTTTGCGACATGTGGAATGCTTATATTGTGACACGTGTCATATTTGATTTTAAAAATTAGCTTAGAGATTGTTTAAATGAATATTAAGGATATTAATGGTAGCATTTAAAGTTTGGGGACTGTTTTAAGTTCCTGCATTTTCTGAACCAACAACGTGGATATTATATTAGCGGGGGTCCAAATGAGAAGTATAGCTTGCAGTTTGTGGAGAAATGAGAAGTAGTCGGAGATGAATATGGTCTAAGGAATTTATGGTTGAGTTGCTAAGTAGATTTTCCTTAACGAAGTTTAAGGTTGATACACTACAGATCAGGTAAATAGAAACTTCGTTATAATTTTCTGTAAAAACCATTTTCAGAAATAGCTAAAAGTTTTAATTGAATAAATTCTTTTAAAACATTAAGGATACACAGATCATAAGAAGAGAAAAATCAAAACTATAGATCAATGTAATTATAGATTGCAAAAGATTAAACAGTATTGATAAGCAACCTGAAAGTGAAAATCAATATTGATAAAAAAAAATTTGATTAATAGGAAAAAGAGTATGCAAGAGAATAACATAACTGTATTAATGAAAGTTTGCAAGAAATTACAAGCTGTGCATTAACCAGAGTATTCCCAGTCTCTTTTGCTGATTTTCTCTTCCAAATTCTATCATCCCTATCCTACGAGAGAACTACCCTTTAAATAATAATTACAATTTTGTTACAAAGGATAAATTCCCCCAAAAAACAAGGATTTCAAAAATCGAACTAGGCTAATGGCCAAGAAAATCTTGCCACATGGCTGCAATTTCTAGAAATTCGTCTATATTTGGATAATTGACCGACTCAAGCCCTAGCTGGGCATCACACGTAAAAGTTTCTGGCTCATTTTCAGCCAAATTATTCCTAATACCAATAAAAATGTGGATCATTGCCTCAATGGCAATAGGTTGCCTGATTAACTGATCCACATCATCAATCTTGATATGCTCAAGGTGCTGGATCTTCTCTTTAGCTTCCTCGCATCGACGTTCAACCTGTTATATCATCAACTTCGATGGATAGGGGCTTTCAATGAGGTCCATGGTATGGAACCACAACTTCTCCATGATGCTATCCACAACATACCATATCCTTTCACAAACACCTTGTGCTCTCTCGATAGTATCTCCAACCATATCATTTAGATCATCCCAAGCGCAGAACACAATTCTGATTTTCTTCAGTTGGAAACTAGGGAGAGTAGGAATATTCTCAGGTCTCTCCTCAATGTACCTATGCCATTGCACAATATCTTCATTGGCCTTAAAGGCTTGCTGTCTTTTAGCTACCTACTAATCAAGAGTAACATACATCTTCCCAAAAACAATGTGAGTCTCCTAGATATCATTCAAGGTGTGAAACAATTCAGTTAGCATCTTACAGTGTTCATCATTGACCTGAATGGACAAATCCTTAAACTCCAGCTAGGAAAACCTAGAGAATGTAGAGGAGGCTGCACTTGCAGTTGCATCCTCACATTATTTTTCTAGCATAGCTATCCTTTGTGTATTGGCAACATTTACAACTTATGCATCATGTAATTTAACCTGGAGAGAGGTATTTTTCAACTGCAGATCTTCAAACATATTTTCAGATACCTTCCTGAGATTAGTAACATAAGATTCATGTTCCTCAGTGGTTTTGGACAATTTCTCTTCAAGCTTCTTCAACTCTTCTTTCTTTAAATCAATCTCCCTATTAAGTGTTGTCACTGAATCATAGTTTGCACTTGCAAATGCACCCATGGCTGCAGCAACATCCAATGCTTCTCGTTGTATGTCATCAAACTGCTTGGTCCAAATTATTTGATTAGGAGTAGGTGCCTCCAATCCACCTTGATCCCTGATTCTCTTCTTACCTTTTCTTACCACTTCCTTGGAAGCTCTGCTGTAGAAGTAATCCCCAAGAGGGACTACAATGTCTTCTTCAAACTCAGCTACCATTTCAGTAAATGATGAAGTACAATTTACTGTTGAAACCAATGAAGATGTCTGAGTAGTAGTAGTAGGAGCAGGTATAGACATAGTTATTTGGAAAGTAGTTGGGGTGGAAAGGATATTTTGAATAACTTATTGTACAGAAGTTGGGGAAGGAATTGAAGTGAAGGCTTCAGAAAGTGGAACTTGGATATCATCAGCTGGTAATGAAGAAGGAGGAACTGGAGTCTTCTCATCAGTAGCTGGTGGTGATAAAATCAATGGAGATGATTGCAGAGGGACAGTCGAAGACTGGATCTCTGCAATAGTAGATGGAAAAATAGCAAGTGGAATCGAGCTGGCTGGGAATGGAGAAGTGATGGTAGTTAGAGTATGGAAAAGCTGGGATATGGGGAATGGAGGGGTTACCCCAGATGACAAAGTTGAAAGAATTTGAATAGATGAAAGTAGAAGTGTTGAGGTTGTGGTGTCAGCAGCAGGGGTAGTTTCAAGAAACTGATGGTCTAGGACAGAATCATCCACTTCAATAGCATTCAATAAATATGTAATTGGTTGTGAAGTTTCAGTTACTTACTCAATCACAGGCATAGAAGAATATACATCATCTTCAACATCACTGTCAATAATATTTAAGATCGGGATTTGAGATGTAGAACTCTAATTTTTATGCCTTTTGGCTGGCTTGGTAACAACCATCACTTGATCATCACAAGTTTGAGTAACTGCAACAGTCACTTGAGTATCAGCAGTAAGCTTAGTAGTTGCAACTACTTGAGTGTGTAGCATCGAAGTCATCTGAGCTAACTTATGCTTTGATCGTTGTGATGCTTGCATCAATACCTTCATTTGTTCAGTATTCTTTACCTCTGGAGCATCTTCCATGAGACATTTTCCTTTATCCCCTTCACTGCAGGTTTCCATTAGTGGAGCAACTTCTTTATGAGCTTCTTTCTCCTCTCTATCCTTTCTTGATTGCTCAATGAGCTTTAGTTCCATTGCTCCGTAGCTCAAAATATTAGTCTTAAGGTCATGTTGATACTGCATGATATGGTTCTGTTCATCTTTACTATTAGCCCTTGTGAAGACTTCATAAAATGTATTTACTCCCCGATAGATGGAGTCATCAGGAACTTCTTCATGAACATATCCACCCTTCACATGGTTTTGCTTGAAATGGGCATCCAGAAAACCTTTAGGATCATGTAATCTTTTGGCAACATAACCCAATTTTAAAGCATCAATTTTGTCACCCAACACTATAGCCCAAGTTGAAGTTGGGATGGCCAATGGCCTAAGGTTCAAGGGGAACTTAGGCCACGCCTTCCTCTTAGGATTAGATAGCTTTAAATACACACCATCGGTAACAGCTTGATAGGAGACCTCTTCAATGACCAATCTATCAGGAACTGTCCTGGGTAGCAGATGTACAGTACTGCTTCCCCAAGCTATGACATAGGAGAAACATTCACACACATACCAGTCACCAATTGTGTTAATGAAGGTTCTGGCATCAATTGAGAAAGCAGGAGCCTGCTATCTAAATATTTTGAAGTAAATACTTCCAAGGAATTTATCACAAATGTCATATATCAAAGGCATATAATTGTTCTCCCATAATGCTGAATGATAAATATGGACATGAGAAGCTGATGGAGTCCAATTCCATCCCATGTTGGGATATTGGAATTCTGCACAAAATATATCAGTGACAAAAGATGAAAAGAAGAAACGTGGCTTCCTCACAGTCATTGCCTTCTGATATGCTTGAATGGTTCTTTTGAGTTCAAAAGACAAGATAGACGCCCAAGGGAATGACTCACCAGTCGTTAGAACATGATGGGCTATAGGAGCCCACTCAACTTTAAATACATAACAATTTGGGAGACCATACAGTCTGCATAGCATGGTAGCCAATAAGGAATAAGGTTCTCTAAACCAGGAAACCAGGTACAAGTTATCATCCCTATGGATGAAACTGTTAGGTTTATTCATCCATGACTTCAACATTTCGTTAAAATTGTACCTAGTGTTAGAGGATTCTATGAACTCAGCGTCAAGGGGTTGCATAGACGGTTTAAGAGCATAAGCTCTAATGAAAACCTCAGGGCGGAAGGTAGCCAATTGTGACCCTGCATTGTCATTAAATGATCGGTCTTTAGGGTTAGCGTGGTCCACAATCCATTTAACTGCATCAGTATAAGGCAAGATAGCGGGTCTGGCAGCAATGGCATGAAGCTGGGAATCCCTAATTTTCTCATACGCTAGTTGGTCATTCTGAATGTCTGATAGGTCATCATTATCAAAAATTGAGTAGATTTTGGACCAGTCTATTTGATAGGTTTCAGAGATTTTATCACTAGTGTCCAAGAAAATACAAAAATTTGGGTCTTTGTTCAGTAAATCCTTCTAAGCTGTTTTACAACGTGTATTGCATGACATGTTTGAAACTGGAGGTTTTCTGATAAATGAATGAAAAAAAAAAAACAATTCAAAATCTCGAAATAGTAAATAACTAAATAAGAGGAATGACTAAAACCAACCTGTTTCAGCTGAAAGTAATGGGAAACAAACACCTGGTAAAAACTTCGCAGTAAAATTCAAGCAGCAAGGTAATCTCTGAAATTAAAAATGATAAGGAAAAATAGGGAAATTCACATATTTATTGCTTTTCGACGGGCCAAATCTAGACCATAGGATGAAAACAAATCAACGAATGAGATTAAACCTTGAGGGATGCGAGGTCAAGTTGTGAGAGTTTTATTTTGGAACTATGTACATTGTTCCCGCAATCCACAATCCGCAATTGCGGGTTGCGGGATCACAACTTAGAAAACAAACAATCAAAAGGATCTTGCAATCTGCAATCCACAAATGCGGGTTGTAGGTTGTGAGAACAAAAAGTTCAAAAGATATTTACAAAGCCTTCCTGTAATAAGCAATTTGTGGGTTGCGGGATGACAACACTTCCAAAAAGAAATGACAAGCTTGCGGGATGAAAATGACTTGGTGGAAAAATTAGAAGCTTCCCGCAACTTCATTAAACCAGTAAAAAAAAGCTAAAATTTTCAAAGGGAAAATTCAATCAAATCCAAACAATGCAAAGGCATAAAATCACAATAAGCATAAGGATGAAAACATTACCTTTGCATTAAAAATCTTGGGGCTCCCGGGTTCCATTAGAACATGGGATATGTTGTTCCTACAACACAACTAAACTTCATTTAAATCACCCTATGTAATCTCATCCACAGGATCAAGACAAATCGATGGTTAAAACCTAAACATGAAGGAAACGAAGGATTGGGGAGTTTTATTTCATAAATATATACATTCTTTTTAGAATCAACAATCCGCAATTGCGGGTTGCGTGTTGCGGAAATGCATCGTGCGAAACTATTTTGAGACTCTTCCCGCAATCCACAATTGCGGGTTGCGGGTTACGGAAACCCCTAGTGCAAAACTATTTTAAGACTCTTCCCGCAATCTACAATTGCGGGTTGCGGTTTGTGGATGTAAAAGACCACAATTATTGAAGAAGGATCGGCCGCCCCTTCTTTTCGTAGTTAATTGTGAAAAAATTTATCCAACAATTCAACTATATCCATAATGGGGAACACAAGAAGGATCGACTGACCCTTCTTAAAGTGTTGACCTATTATGAAACTATTATGGGAATAAGAAGGGTCGACCGACCCTTCAATTACGAGGGAATTGTACAAATAGAACACCGTTTGTCCTGACTTCCATTTTCCGACAAGAAGGATTGACCGACCCTTATTGTAGTGTTGAACTAGTCCGAAAAGAATATTGGGATTAAGAAGGGTCGGCCGACCCTTCATTTCGGAGGGAATTGTAAAATAGAACACTTTGGAGAAAGAACGTCTGCTCTTTCTCTGATAATTTTTCTACTTTCCAACAAAGTCTTTAAAGCAAAACGTCTATAATTTTTTTTATTATAATGTTGATATCTAGTATCCTAGGGTGACATGTGGAACGATCATATTGTGACATGTGGCATATTTGATTTGTCACATTGAGTATAGAGGAATGAAGAGAAGGACTAACTGTATTACTTCAAAGTTGCAAAAAATTACAATCTCTGCATCAATCAGAGTTTCTCCGGTCTTCTTTTGCTGATTTTCTCCCCCCCTACCCTTTAAATAATAATTACAAAAGACAGACTTCCCATAAAACAGGGATTAAAAATCGAAACTAAAAGGCATCCTCGGGAGCGATTGATACCGACAATATTTTCACAAAATTCCCAAAATATTTTCATCACATGGTTTCCGGGAAGTAACTCGTAACAAACTGTGGAAGATACCGGCAATCCACTAGCTATCTGTGATCAACAACATTGTCCTAAAAAACCAAAAAACCGGCCACTTGTCCTTCCTTCAGGGGAATTGGTGGAGTCACAAGCACTTGATTAATCCCGGATGACTGTATTATCTCGATCAACAGGTTTCTCAGTGATCTTCCTTCTCTTACTCCGAGGGAGTCTTATATACATGGATTGAATCTTAGAATCTTCTTTTTCACTACCAGTGTTGTCATTCAAAACAACGGCTTTAAAAGGTGGCGACAGAGGTTCATGATATTGAAGAGGCTGAAGTTCTTTCTCGCCACAAAATCTTACTGAAGAAATTTTGTGACTTTTATGCATATTATTCACAAGAAATCTCTGGAAATTGAATAAGAAGAATTTTTCTATGGAATATGATGACTAACAAATTGACCATGATTAACCGTGTTTAAGAAGAGCAATAAAGATCCCATAATGATTAACTGTAATCAGTTGCAATGATTAAAACTGTAATCAATTGCCATGATTAAAACCTTTCGGTCTTAGAAATTCAATTATCACATATGTAATGAAATAACATATAGCATGCATCAAACCAAATTTTAATTATATCATGTTACTATGATTTGATGTCAAATCTAAACAACTTATCATTATGGATTTGATGTCAAATCTAAATGTTCTATTACAGATTTATTATTAAGACATAAAAATCAGTAGAAGTTAATATTCTTGGCAATTGAATTTACTTTGATCTTTCAACTTTTACAGAGCTTGGTCTCTTAATACATTTCATGACTACGAGCTTGAGCTCACAAACACAGAATATTCTACTACAGGATTTATATTTAAAAATTTCTTACTAAGTAGACTACATAAAATCAGTAGAAGTTATTCCGGGTTAAAACAGTGCAGCTTTGCTACATTACACATAGATGAAATTTACTTCGATCTTTCACCTTTTACAGAGATTGGGATCTTAATACATTTCAGTACTACGATCTTGAGCTCACAAACATAGACTCTTCTACTATAGAGAATTTACAGAATTTATTTTGGATTCAATTAGAAGCTAGTATACTTTATTTTTTGCTTCCACTAAAAGCTTCAACTAGAAGCTATGAGTCACATCAGTGACAAATCCTGGTCTTGGGGCTTCGACAGTGCTCGAAATGCCCATATATCATGTTGTCATGAGGATTTGTCAGGGAACTGCTGTCTAAATGCTCATATATCATGAAGAGAGTGACCATATGACTCAAGTATTTCTAATAAAACAACAAAGGAAACATAACAGAGGCGGTAAAGAAGAGTGCCATGACTTCTCGAAGATTTAATTTTGTTGCGATACTGAGTATCATGATTTAGTATTTATCACAGTATTGGTGAATTGACTTGGATGTTACGAATGGGGAAGGATAATTATCACAGTATGGTGGGATAGTGGTCATAGATATCATCTATACCGATTGTAGATTTCACATAACTGGAGATGAGCTGGCTAACAAAGGTGTTGAAGCATGTTTAGCCTTCAAAGCAGGAACACTAGAAGAATGAATGAATGAAAGATTTTAATAACGTCCACGAGGATGATTAGCCTAAGGGACCAAATGAATCACAACCCAAAATCCTCTCCATATTCTTTTCCAAGTCGGATCTTCTACTGCAAATCTTGACTAGAAGACTTGTAATCTAGTTGATCTTATCTTCCTCAAAAAGATGGTGCATGCTGTCAGGCTTTAAGCTGTCAGCCTTTATGCTGTCAACCTTTTCCAAGACGATTCCTTTTTTGCATTATATTTTAGGAGGCCATGTTTCCACCTTTACACACGTTTAATTAAATTCTATATAACAATTAAATGATGCAGCCAATGTACAGAGTAATTACGTGGTAGAGTGTCAGAGTAGTAGGCGGGAAGGGTGAATACCAGCTGGTATTCATTAGTGGAGCATTGTTAATGGTGAAGGTCAAGTAATTGATCATTGAAGTAGAATAACTAATGCATGAGGCTATTGTATTTTTGAACTTGTACTCTACACAAGATAATACAAGTCTGTAAAGCATGAATTTTGTGGATCTTAGATTGTTTTTAGACTAAAATGGTAAGTAAATTGCAAATATATAAGTAATATTTTAATATAACAAAAAACAAATTGACACTTTATAAAGTTTAATCAAACGTAAAATGATAGGCAATGAAAATTAGTAACCATCATTAAATTTTGACTTGACAGGCAATGAAAATTTGAAATTCCAGGCCTGGACTCGAAGGCTTACCAAGCATGCGAGGCCTCACAGGCTTACCAAGCATGCAAGGCCTCGCAGGCTTACCGGGCATGCGAGGCCTCGGGAAGGGATGGAACGGTTATCATTTTCATTAATGCTAAATCAAGGCCTGGTAGGATGACCATATCTATTGGAAGGATTATGGATTATAAATCCAAAATGGAAGACCAATGTAGGCAGGTCTGAATTGAGAAAGTAGCTTGCCCTACCCTGAGAAAAGGCATGCTGTGTCTGTTCCATTTCCGGATTAAATAGTTTTAGATAGCTGGAGGTTTTTCTTTTCCATTTGGAACCATCTTCTTAAGTATTATGGCCCATCGCATGCATCTTTGCAATCATCGTGGCTTTAAACGGACCTCTGGGGAGAGTTGCAGGAAAAGGGGTGAAGGCTCGTCCAAGCATGCGAACGTCCCGGTGGATGATCACCAGCTATATTTCAACTGGGCGCATCTTTACCTGGAGGAAAATCCTATGGCTACTGAGTCCCGTATCGCTCATTTGGAAATCTCACTGCAGCAGGAGATCGAGGAGCAACAGGGCCGTCTGATTGCAGCCAACCCATTCTGGGCAGGAAGAATTCTTCTGGCCCGCGAAATCCAGGCGCGACAGCAAATTGTCAAATACATTAAAGATATCATCGAGGGAATGAAAGTGACTCAGTAGAACGAAATGGAGAGTATGTGCACTCTGGAGACCTTAGTGGAAGCCCTCAGCATCCATGACCCACAGGAGGCCCGGAGCCGGGCGCCGAGAAGCATGCTTTGATCAGGCTGGATTTTTCTCTCTTTGCCCTATGTCTGCGGTTATATTTTGATGGTAGTACTAGTTGTTGGTTTTCTTCTTGTTCGAACTGTTGTTCTCGATTAAGCCAGTAGCTTGTTCCCTTGCTTTGCTGCTAGGCTATTTTTTGGCCCTTGGAAGGTGGTTTCTTGTCCGAGAGGTTTTGTGTTCTCAGTTTTTAAGATGATCCGTGTCATGCTATCTGGTGCAGTTGTTAAGATGATCTGTGTCATGCTATCTGGTTAAGATGTTAAGCTGATCTGTGGGCGCCCGGTTTTCCCAACTCGGGAAAGGCTTGAGTGATATTTCAGCTCACTCTGCTTATAACTTTGTACCATTTTTGTACCTTTTTATACCATATTTATAGAATTTCCGGCTCTGCTTACAAAAAAGAGGAACGGTCGTTCGACCCTTCAATTTTGAGGGAATTATAAAAATAGAACAATTTGGAAGTTATAACATATAAAAATAGTTTGTCCCGACTTCTGTTTTCTAACAAGAAGGATCGGTCGTGCCTTGTTTTTGTAGTTAACTGTGAAAATATTTATCCAACAACTCAGCTATATCCATAATGGAGAACACAAGAAGGATCGACTGACCCTTCTTTCAGTGTCGAAATATTATGAAAAGAATATTGGTAATAAGAAGGGTCGACTGACCCTTCTTCTTGCAGTGTCGGACTATTATAAAAATAATATGGGGAATAAGAAGGGTCGGCTAACCCTTTAATTACGAGGGAATTGTAAAAATAGAAAACCTTGGAAGTTATATCATAAAAAATGGTTTGTCCCTAATTCCATTTTACGACAAGAAGGATCTACTGCCCCTTATTTTCGTAGTTAATTGTCAAACATGTATCCATCAATTTAGATATAGCCTTAATGGATAATACTAGAAGGATCGACCGACCCTTCTTTCAATGTCGAACTATTATGAAAAGAATATTGGGAATAAGAAGGGTTGGCCAGACCTTCATTTATGAGGGAATTGTAACAATAGAACACATTGGACAAAGAGCGGCCGCTCTTTCTATGAGAATATTTCCACTTGTCAGCAAAGTCTTTAAAGAAAAATGTCTATAAATTTTTATGTTAAAATGTTGATATCTATTATCCTAGAGTGACATTTGGAATGATCATATTGTGACACATGGCATATTTAAGCACATTGAGTATTAATAGGGAGGTTACTCTTTTTTATTTGATCAATTAACAAAAGAGGAGGGAAATCTCTACATTAATCAGAGTGTCAGTCTTCTTCTACACAACTTTCTCTTGTTGCCTTCCGATGCAGAATAGGATAGATGGAATCCATCTCTCCATGCAGGCGAGTTGTTTATATTATTTATCCTTTGCTATCACCGCTACATCTTCTGCGGTGTAGAAGCCTCGCTGGGCATCTATTTTCCTGATCCATTCTAGGCCATGGATCGCTGATGCTTTCTAACTCTATGATCCTGGGTGGCCTGGAATCTCGCCACATGTCCCCTTTTCTACCAGGTAAAACCACGGGAAGTCACCCACCTTTGATCTGGATCTTGCATGAGTCCTGTCCGTCAAACGGTGCGACTTTTACCAACTTCACGGATTTGGCTTGCATTGGTGTTTCGTGCAAGTTAGATCCGCGAACAAAACCTAGGCCATAGATCTCGGCCTTGTTATATCTACGCCGTCCAAACCCGCGGACCTCCACCAAAAGTTCGCGGATCCAAAAATTTGTTTCCTTCGCACATGTCGTATCGGAGAAGTAACTCCTGACCGTCGATATTCTCCATTGGCCGTTGATATGTCCCTTAAGATGCTTGTGGGTTAAATCTCATGCCTCTGTCTAAAACACCTCACAAAGATGATTCTATTTTTCTCAAGCCACCGAGGCTTTCTCCATTCTTTTTAAAAAATTGAACCTCCATTCTATTTTGCTCAGTCCAGAAAGCGAGTGCTAACAACGACAAACTAAATGGGAAAGCTAATCACCCAGTGTAATATCATCCGCAGGATCAAGACAAATCAACGGTTAAGACGTAAAAATGCGGAAAGGAAAAGAAGGGTTGGGGATGCAGAAGACCACAATTATTGAAGAATATTTATGCATCCGCAAAAATTTCAAAACTGCAAAATGAAGTTGTGAAAGTGGCAATATTGGCAAGACAAGAAGGATCGGTCGCCCCTTCTTTTCGTAGTTAATTGTCAAAACCTTTATTGAGAAATTAATCCATAGCCATAATGGAGAACACAATAAGGATCGATCGACCCTTTTTGCAGTGTCAAACTATTATGAAAAGAATATTGGGAATAAGAAGGGGCGCCCGACCCTTCATTTAGGAGGGAATTGTAACAATAGAACACCTTGGAGAAAGAGTAGAGAAAGAGTAGCCACTCTTTCTCTGAGAATATTTCCACTTGCCAGCAAAGTCTTTAAAGAAAAACATCTATAAATTTTGTTGTTAAAATGTTGATATCTAGTATCCTAGGGTGACATGTGGAATGATTATATTGTGACACATGGCATATTTGATTTGGCACATTGAGTATGGGGAGGTTACTATTTTTTATTTAATTTGACACATTGATTATACCGAGGTTACTATGAGAGGTATCGCTTGCAATTTGTGGAGAAATGAGAAGTTACAGTTGGATATGAAGATGGTGTAAGGAATTTATGGTTGAGTTGCTGGGGAAAAGTGTAAGGAATTTATGGTTGAGATGAAGATGGTGTAAGGAATTTATGACCGCCATACTGTGATAATTACCATTCCCCATCCAAGACTTTGTTGGTGACAAGACATAAACATAATGTGGATTGTACCCAGATGAGTGATACAATCCATCCTTTATGACAAATATTATTCAGCCTGCTATAGGCCATTTAATGCATTGGCACCATGCATGTTGGCCATTGGATTGGAGTGATACGTGTACAATTACGGTTACTCCTGCAATATCTATAGTCGGATTGGAGTGATACGTGTACGATTAATCGAGCAAAATATGTACTCGCTACAGATGATATCTATGACCACCATGATTCCGCCATACTATTATAATTACCATTCCCCATGCGTCCCAGACTCCCATCCCATTCAATCCATCACATCAAACTGATATGGGGACATATTAGCAATATTGGGAATAAGAAGGGGCGGCCAACCCTTCATTTAGGAGGGAATTGTAACAATAGAACACCTTGGAGAAAGAGTGGAGAAAGAGCGGCTGCTCTTTCTCTGAGAATATTTCCACTTGCCAGCAAAGTCTTTAAAGAAAAATGTCTATAAATTTTGTTGTTAAAATGTTGATATCTAGTATCCTAGGGTGACACGTGGAACGATCATATTGTGACACATGGCATATTTGATTTGGCACATTGAGTATACCGAGGTTACTATGAGAGGTATAGCTTGCAGTTTGTGGAGAAATGAGAAGTTACAGATGGAGATGAAGATGGTGTAGGGAATTTATGGTTGAGTTGCTGAGGAAAAGTGTAAGGAATTTATGGTTGAGATGAAGATGGTGTAAGGAATTTATGACTGCCATACTGTGATAATTACCATTCCCCATCCAAGACTTTGCTGGTGACAAGACATAAACATAATGTGGATTGTACCCACATGAGTGATACAATCCATCCTTGACGACGAATACTATTTAGCCTGCTGAAGGCCATTTAATGCACTGGCAGCATGCATGTTGGCCATTGGATTGGAGTGATACGTGTACAATTATGGTTACTCCAGCAATATCTGTAGTCGGATTGGAGTGATATGTGTACGATTAATCGAGCAAAATCTATACTCGTTACAGATGATATCTATGACCACCATGATTCCTCCATACTCTGATAACTACCATTCTCCATCCGTCCCAGACTCCCATCCCATTCAATCCATCACAACAAACTGAAATGGGGACATATTAGGGAGATTAGCACTGTCTAAGTCCCAATACATGGATTTGTCATTAGCAGTCTTGGAGGATTTCTTCTCTATAAAAACACACGCTATTGCGGTCGTCAACACTTGTAGCAGTCGTGCACTTGTCATCTTCTTCTTACTCTTGTTTCAATTCATGAATAGTTTCTCTGTTTTTATTGTGCATGATGATATGTGTGCTCACGCGCTACCCTGGCTGCAATAAACGATTATTTTTGCATTTGTTGGAAATGGTTTCTTTTCTGGAAGCGTGATAACCAGTTCTTTGTTTGTTATGCAGGTACTTGAGAGATATGCAATACCACCGTGTCTAGACAGTATATTCGAATCTTTGTGCCTCCAAATCATGCTGTCAGCTTCTTCTTACCCTTGTTTGAATTCATGAAAATGGTGTAATAGTAAAGGGGGTACTGTTTCACGACCTCGAAATGGGATGTGGAAGTAATTTGATTGGATTGCGGACCTCAAAATGGAATGTCAAAATGGAGTGTGGAAGTAATTTAAGTGGATTGGCAGTTCGTTCGAATTGGAATTCATCCATAATGCACCATTTTCCTGCAAAGAGATTTGTGGAGATAATAGGTAGCCTGAAATCATTGAACAATATTGATATCCATATTTCGAAGCCTCTTCCTCTTCTCAACTTATCGGAGCAAGTTCCTAACCTTGAAGGACTACATATCCGCAAAAGGTTTCTCTGAGTAAGAAATAATTTTTGTAGTCGTTATTATACAGACGTCTAATTTAAGTATTTGCTAATAATTTGCAAAGTATATTTCATTGGTTGAATTCCTTTGCTTCCACTAACTACAGTGTTAGGAGCTAACCCGTCTAAGAGGGCTTCCCAGACCAACTGTCTCGCCATCCCCTGTTATGGTGCACTTGGCAATTTACGAATAGTTTCTTTGTTTTTATTGTGCATGATGATATGTGTGCTCACGCGCTACCCTGGCTACAATAAAATGATTATTTTTGCATTTGTTAGGAATGGTTTCTTTTTACGGAAGCGTGATAAAGAGTTATTTGTTTGCTATGTAGGTATTCGAGAGAGATGCAATAATGCCATGTCTAGGCTATATGCTTGCTAATATTTGGGTATTAAAAGTAGACATGAAGGGATATGATGGTAGGGAAATCCCATCAGCAGTCTTCGAATGTTGTTTTAGTACCAGACCATGCTGTCAGCTTCTTCTAACTGTGCCAAGTAGAAGGCTTCGAGCACTCTCGAAGTCTCAATACACCATGATATATGGGCATTTCGAGCACTCTCGAAGTCCCAATACATGGATTTGTCATTATGTTCCTTGGCACCAATCACGTTTTTTTCCATGTTCTTTTTGTCACTCTTCTTTCAATAATTGATTGCTATGCAACGAGGAGGGGAAATAGGGAGAAGAAGCAGTGGAAGTAGAAGGAAGGACTGTGCTTTCTGTAAGAAAACATGTGCTGTTGTGGTCATCAACATTAGGATTGTAGCAGTTGTCGAATGTTGTTTTAGTGAAGGCTTCGGTCCTCAGGAAGGTGAGAAACTGTGCGAGTGGTTGAATCAACAACAAAGTTTGTTGACGACTCTCGAATGATGTAGTATCAAACTTAACAGACCGTAAACTTGTTATCACCATCGCACATTTTTGCACTATTCAATAACTACATCTAGCCCGGAGAGCTTACCGGTATTTGCAAGAATATTTCAACTGGGTCCTCCATTCGATACTTCAGTGATCATGTCGAACCGTCGTTATACATGGAATGGAATGTGTTGAATATATTTGTACAACTAATGAAAAAACTATTCATTAATGACAGTTTGTAAATATCCTTCCTTTCTTTGTTAATTGTTATTTCTAGTACTGACAATTTGTAAATTTCCTTGCTTTCTCTATTAATTGTTATTTGCAGTAAATTATGTCATTCTGTTAATTGTTATTTGCAATAAATTATTTCAGTCTGTAAATTTCCTTCCTTTCTCTGTGAAAAAATCAATGTCTAAAATTTCAGTCATTGTTTGAATAACAAGTAAATCGGCTAAGTTATAACATAAAAAAATTGTTCGTCCCAATTTCCTTTTCCCGAAATGAAGGATCAACTGCCCCTTAATGGTCAACACAAGAAGGATCGACTGACCCTTCTTGCAGTGTTAATATATTCTAAAAATAATATTGGGAATAAGAAGGGTCGACCGACCTTTCAATTTTGAGAGAATTATAAAATAGAACACCTTGGAAGTTATAACATTTAAAAATAGTTTGTCCCGAGTTCCGTTTTTCGACAAGAAGGATCAACCGCCTATTGTTTTCATAGTTAACTGTGAAAACCTTTATCCAACAATTCAGCTATATCCATAATGGAGAACACAAAAAGGAGCGACTGACCCTTCAGATAAATGTTAATTTGATCACTTGCAGAAATAGATAAATGTTTTAATTAAATAAATTCACTTAAAAGATAAAAGACACATAGATCATGAGTAAAGACAAATCCAAACTGTTAGTATATGAATGTATGGATTATTGATTGCAAAAATTAAATAGTGTTCATAAATTCATCAAAGAAATTTGATCAATTAACAAAAGAGGAATGAAGAGAAGGACTAACTATATTACTTCAAAGTTGCAAAAAATTACAATCTCTGACGAAAGTTAAATGTCTATAAATTTTGTTGTTAAATGTCGATATCTAGTTTTCCAGGGGGACACGTGGAATGCCCAGATTGTGAAACGTGAAATGCCCAGATTGTGAAATGTGGAATGCTCATATTGTGAAACATGGAACGTGAGTGACATCTGTATCATGGTGTATATTTTGTTCGTGACAATATGTTTTGGAATATTTCTTCTCTAAGACAACATGTACTACTGCGGTCCTCAATGTTAGGCTTGCAGCAGTCATCGAATGGTTTTTTAAGACCAGACCATGCCGTCATCTTCTTCTTCGTGCATGGAGATGTTTCCAGACATGACGACCCATTTCTAGCCAAGGGAGTATTGGGTATCAGCTCGTAGTTCATCATGTTTGTGCCTTTCCTTTCTTCAGGGCTATCGCGGTATCAATTCCAGAATGATTAGAAACATAAGAATCCTTTCATGGCTTTCCATGATAAAATTGGTCTAGATGTCGAAGCTCCAATAAAATTTTAGTCTTTTATTACTCCTGCAAAAGAGATGATTTGATTCAAGGATATTAAGGAGAATCGAAAACATTCAGAGACTTTGTTGGTGACAAGACATAAACATAATGTGGACTAATGCATGATGAGATTATTCACAAGAGTGATAAAATCCATCATTTATGGCGAATATTATTCAAGAGAAAAATATGTACTGGTTACAGATGATATCTATGACCACCATGATTATGCCATATTGTGATAATTACCATTCCCCATCTGTCCCAGACTTCCATCCCATTGAATCCATCAACACAGTGGCCACTCAGTATATATAGGCTAACCATGCCCAACATCACAACAAACTTATATGGGGACAAAGGGATATTGGCACTGTCTAAGTTGCAATACATGGATTTGTCATTATGTTCCTGGCTATGCAACGGGGAGGGGACATACTAATTAGAGGAAATTTCAATTTAAAATGGGCCTTCCAAAAATAATACAAATTCCATGTCATCATGTATTAGCCAATCAAAATGCTTTAAAATTCAACAAGGGAGCACCTAAAAAATTGGAGGGAAAAAATAAAAACTACTTTTTTGGATCGTGTTTTCTCTCACTAGAAACACGTTTTTTAATGTATTTTCAATTTTCCATGGTGTGGATGTTGTTAAAAGTATGCAACATGGGTACTCATTGGATGCGTAATTTAATTATGCATCCAACGAGTCCTCCCTCTTGAAATTTGAGTAAACCTACAAGGAGATAAGTTGAAAATACGATCCAAAAAGTAGTTTTTTACTCTCTCTCTACTATTATTTTATTATTTTCTTATTATTTTGCTTAAGAGGCCCATTTTTTACCCAAATTTCCTCTAATCAGGGATATTAAAAGTCTTGGAAGCTTTCTTCTCTAAGACAACATGCGTTATTGCAGTCGTCAACACTTGCAGCAATCATGGAATGTTGTTTTAGTACCGGACCATGCTGTCAGCTTCTTATTACTCTTGTTTCAATTCATGAATAGTTTTTCTATTTTTATTGTGCATGACGATATGTGTGCTCACACGCTACACTAGCTACAATAAAATGATTATTTTTGCATTTGTTGGAAATGGTTTCTTTTTACAGAAGTGTGATAAACAATTATTTGTTTGCAATGCAGGTATTCGAGAGAGATGCAAAGGCTATCCGCTTGCTAATCTTCGGGTTTAAAAGTAGACATGAAGGGATATGATGGGAGGGAAATCCCATCAACAGTCTTTGAATGTTGTTTTAGTACCAGACCATGCTGTCGGCTTCTAACTGCGCCATGTAAAAGGCTTCGAGCACTCTTGAAGTCCCAATTCACCATGATATATGGGCATTTCGAGCACTCTCGAAGTCCCAATACATGGATTTGTCATTATGTTCCTTGGCACCAATCATGTTTTTGTCCATCTTCTTTTCGTCACTCTTCTTTCAATAATTGATTGCTATGCAATGAGGGGAAATAGGGAGAAGAAGTAGCGGAAGTAGAAGGCAGGACTGTGCTTTCTATAAGACAACATGCGCTGTTTCGGTCGTCAACATTAGGATTGCAACAGTCGTTGAATGTTGTTTTAGTACCAGAAGGCTTCGGTCCTCGGGAAGGTGAGAAACTGTGCGAGTGGTTGAATCAACATCTTAAATTACATAGCATTCTATATCAAAGTTTGTTGACGAGTATCGGAGAGCTTACCAATCTTTGCAAGAATATTCTGACTAGGTCCTTTGTTCGACTACTTCAGAGATCATGTCGAACCGTCGTGTCGATCACTGTTAAATTTTAATTATCATTATGCTGTGTCTGGGAAGGCATGAATGTGTTGCTTGTATCGGGGGTCAGCTCGTAGTTCATCATCTCTATGCCTCTAGACATGTTTCTATTAAATTTTCAGAATTTACTTCAATCTGATCTAGGATCTTAACTGAGAGAACAACATGTATAGCAAATCTACAGCATATCAACCATGGACACAATAATGCAAGCACACAAGAGACACAGAATTACTTGGGGAAAACCATAAAGGTGAAAAACCCAATAACTTCCTCAGATATAGATAGAGCAATGATACAACCAGAATACAAGATATAGTCTTCTCCCAGCAGCAGAGCCTCTTCCTCCACAAGTGTGCCACTCTCCCAAGTGTGAGTGAGAGAATAGAATGTGTAAAATGAGAGAGACACACTCTCTATTTATACACTAACTTGACTTGACCTTTACTCAACTAGGTCGACCTCAACTTAACCACTTAACATAATGCTAACTGGGACGACCCCCACTAGGGTGGTCTAATAACCCTTTGACCCACATGGCTGATCCCCAATAGGGTGGTCTAATAACCCTTTGACCCACATGACTTATACAGGGCCGACCCCAACAAGGTGGTCTAATAACCCATCAAGTATAAGTTATGACACTTACAATATAAATGATGACAGTTCCGTATAGAGGAATAATAACATCTCTATAGGAATACAACCACTTCCGTATAGAGGAATAATAACATCTCTATAGGAATACAATATACATATATGTGAAATACATTCCGAAGTTACATATACATCAACAGTTTCTAGACATGACCAGCTCATAGTCATCAATGCTCTCTTCATCCAACTCCAGTTATTTTCTGATTTCTTTGAGGCTAACAAAGGCATTTTTCATGGGGGAGATGTTGGAGGAGGTTAGATCGGTCACCCAACTAGGTCCTCCGTTCGACCAATTTAGACTACATGTCGAACCGTCGTGTGGATCACCACATGTCAAGTCAGTTAGTCTCGTAAGTTAGTGAACCTTCAAGAAATAGAAGACTTCTTGACTCTACTACCATTACTTATCTTGGGTTCCTATTGCAACAAACTGAAATATTCTGGATAGCAATGGCAATTTTCTTTACTGCCTTTGTTCTTCGTCTTTTTGTTGTTTTATGAGAAATGCTTGGCTTTTCAATTAGTTAATGGATAATTGTTGTTATAGGACTATGTAATCAATGAAATCCCTTTGAGGGGCATTAGAATAACTGAAACTAACAACTAGATTCCTTAGTATTAAAGTCTTCATAGAGAATGATTTTTGTATGGAATTCGGGGGTGCTTCAATGTCAAATTATTTCTGTTTATAACCAAAACTTCTATTAATTTCCTTTCTTTCTTTGTTAATTGTTATTTCTAGTAGTGACAGTCTGTAAATTTCCTTGCTTTCTCTGTTAATTGTTATTTGCAGTAAATTATGTCATTCTGTTAATTATTATTTGCAGTAAATTATGTCAGTCTGTAAATTTCCTTCCCTTCTCTGTGAAAAAATCAATGTCTAAAATTTCAATCATTGTTTGAATAACAATTCAATCGGCTAAGTTATAACATACAAAAAATTGTTCGTCCCGATTTCCTTTTTCTGACATGAAGGATCATCTGCCCCTTAATGGCCAACATAAGAAGGGTCGGTTGACCCTTCAATTTTGAGAGAATTATAAAATAGAACAAATTGGAAGTTATAACATATAGATAAATGTTAATTTGATCATTTGCAGAAATAGATAAATGTTTTAATTAAATAAATTCATTTAAACAATGTTCATAAATTCATCAAAGAAATTTGATCAATTAACAAAAGAGGAATGAAGAGAAGGACTAACTGTATTACTTCAAAGTTGCAAAAAAATACAATCTATGCATCAGTCAGAGTGTCTCCAGTTTTCTTTGCCTGATTTTCTCCCCCCCTACCCCATGAGAGCTCTACTGACCCTTCTTGCATTCTAGAACTAATATGAATTAAATACTGGGTAGAAGAAGGGTGGGTCTCCCCTTCATTTATGAGGTAATTGTAAAAATATTCAACCTGTGGAAAATAAAATCTGATTAAGTAGATTCTAAGGAGAATCTGACGAAAGTTAAACATCTATAAATTTTGTTGTTAAATTTCAATATCTAGTTTTCCAGGGGGACACGTGGAACGCTCAGATTGTGAAACGTGAAACACTCAAATTTTGAAACATGGAACGCTCAGATTGTGAAACATGGAATGTGAGCGACATCTGCATCATGGTGTATATTTTTTTCGTGACAAGACATAATGTGGACTGAATCATGATGAGATTATTTTCTTCACACAAGTAATATCTACGATTACTCCAGCAAAATCTATTGTCACTACAGATGATATCTATGACCACCATACCGCCATACTGTGATAATTACATTACCCATCTGTCCCATCTCGGTCAATCCATCAACTCATTGGCCATTCACTATATATAAGCTAACCATGCCCCACATCACAACAAACTGAAATCTTCTCTAGATTGCAAGAAGGGTGGTTCAATCCTTCTTGTGTTCACCGTTGTAGATACTGGTGAATTGTCATATATTGGTGTTCACAATTAACTACTAAAAGAATGGGCAGCCGATCCTTCTTGTTGGCAGTCGGAAGTTGGGATAAATATTGTTTACATGTTATAACATAGGAAATGTCGTCCAAACCTTCATAGATTAATTGTTTTTCATTTGCCTTTTAAATGAAGGGTCGACCGACCCTTCTTGTACTACTCTTATTGAACTTCTTTTGAACTTTCAAAGCTCTTAGTCACTTTCCGCATCATTTCTTTAGAAGGAATTAGACTTATTAATATTCATGTAATACAATACAGAGGAAGTTTTCGTAGCCAGCATTCTTTTTCTCCATACCGACAAAATTCCTTTCTTCAGGGCTGCCGCGGTATCAATTCTGAAACGATTAGAAACACTATACAAGGGAAAAACCCACCCTTGCTTCGCATAGGAAATTGGATCTGGATCGGGACCACTTTTCATAAGATCTGGTCGATAATTACAAACCATAAGATTAAGCTGTAGAAGGCAACACTTTTCACCATCGACCACGTCAACTTCAACTCACAATTTTTCATCAGATTCAACAGGATCCGCATATGTCAATATTCCAGCTCTAGTCTGAGCTCCATTGTAATCTAAGTAGAATAGATATAAATCTGGGTACAAATTAAGCTTGGACAATTATTGGACAACAAGCTCGACAAATCATATAGAGATAACAAATAAAACTTATTAGAGAGTATTGATTGGATTGTTTCGTATCTCTTCTTTTCCACAAGACCAAAGCATTTTGAATGTAACTAAATGGATACCTTGCCTTTGTTAAAAATGGCCATGCAATGAAGGGGTGGCCGACCCTTCTTGTACCAAGTATTCTTTCATAATAGTTCTAGACTGAAAGAAGGTTCGGACGGTAATAGTTGTAGGTGAACTCCTGGATATACGTGTTCATAATTTTATATTAAACAAAGGGGTGGTCAATCCTTCTTGTCGAAGGTCGGAAGTCAGGATAAATATTGTTTATATGTTATAACTTCGCCAATCTCCATTCCCCACTATTTACTACGGAAGTTGGGAGTTGGGAATTGTTGTCCAATCCTTCAATCTGCATTGTGGGTTGCGGGATAGCGGAATTGATGGAACGTTTTAAGAAAATTAGGTATCCGCAATATGTTTGCGTCTTCGAAAAATGCAATGAATCCTCATGCAGGGTGCAAGAAGGGTCGACCGACCTTTCTTGTGTTGAGTATTTTGTTCAAAATAGTTCTAGGCTGCAAGAAGGGTCGGTCGATCCTTCTTGTGTTCACCATTCTGGATACAGGTGAATTGTAACATATAGGTGTCTAAATTTCTCTACTAAACGAAGGGGCGGCCGATTATTCTTGTCGCCAGTCAAGATAAATATTGTTGATATGTTATAACTTAGCCAATATACCAATCCCAACTATTCATCATGGAAGTCAAAAGTCTAGAATTGTTGTCGCAGCCTAGGTGGGTTGAATAGTTTCACCATTCACTCATAAATGAAGTGTCGGCCGACCTTTCTTCTGCCCAGTATTCTGTTCAAAATAGTTCTCGAATGCAAGAAGGGTTGGTCGATCCTTCTTGTGTTCACCATTCTCGATACAGTAAAGGTGAATGGTTGGATATAGTTGTTCACAATTTTATAATAAATGAAGGGGCAGCCGATCCTTCTTGTTGGAGGTCGGAAATTGGGATAAATATTGTTTATATGTTATAACTTAGACAATCTCCATTCTATGATGAATTCTGCATTAATTTGGAGGAAAGAACATTGACAATATTTAAATGTGTGGATTAGAGCATATAAAATGAATTCTAACTCAGATATTACAGTCAACTACGAGGAAAAGCGATAAGATGGTGTAACACAAAATACATTCACAAAATAGAAATTAAAAGACTGAAGAAAATAACAACATATGAATCTGTGTTTTGGATGTACTTGTACTTCTGCTCTTCTTTAAAGTCTTCAAAAAATATTACGTCATTTAAAATTAACACACCTGAATATTTATTCCCGACATAACCTGTGTTTTGGTTTCCAAAATATTTCAACAATTTTCCATTGCTCTTGAGTTGGGATCTCATAATCCATATATTCTTTCACCATCACCTCCAATTCTATGCATTCTAAGTAACATACATCTAGCAGACCCTTCTTAATCATTACAAATTGTTTAAGTATTTCAAAATCATCGGTCAATTTATCAATTATTGTCTTTCCAGTTAATCCTTTGACCAAACCTTCAAATTTCGAGTGATCCATGCGAGCCTGTACTATCAAACTGTGATGATTTTTTTGAGCCATTAATTTTCCATCGGCACTCCAAAAATAAGGTAGACCACATTCAAAAGGCCCCATAAATAATTCCTTAAAATTTTGAACTTCAAGGACCATCTGTTGCGCCATGTCTTCTACTTCTTTAACACGATCATGCTTGCCAATAACTCTTCTTACCGAAATGATAATTGATGGTCTATCTTTGATTCCAAAAGTATTCATATCTAATTGGGTTAGAGTTTTTAACAAACTTACTGTATTCCGAGCTGTTTTCAAAGGCCTTTTGCGTAATGTCTCATTTGCCACTTTACAACTCTGGAGAGCTATGTTTTCTATAGCATCTTTATCTGCTATAAAATTCAAATAAAACCAGAATTTGGTGACTTCCACTGATATCGCATCCCATATAAGGTGTTTAGCTCAGTGTAATGGAAGCCGACCTGTCAATTTATCTTTTAATTGATAAACTTTCTTTTGCAGTTGATTTCTATCACTCAAAGCCTTTATCTTTGCTCCATAATTTCGAATTACTTCCTCTTTCAACTTCAGGTTTTCTGCTTTCAACTCTTCTATCTCTACATATTTTAGACTAATTTGTGACATAGCACTGGTCAATTCCTCTATGGAGGAGTTTTGCATTTGTCCTTCACCCATACATAGAGATTGATCCCCTTGCTTCTTTGGCGCTTGTACAGTTTCAATCTGATTGGTATTCAACAATGAAATTTGTGACAATAATTCAATCCTTTGTTTTTCCCAAGCATTCTTTTCATCTTGTAAATTTAACGTTTTACCTTTGTGATCCATCATTTATTGATATATGGATTCCTTTTCTTGTTGTAATGCTGTCAACTCTGGAGACTACAAATGTTGATTATTTGGCACCTTAAATTTTTTCTTGAGAATTTGAATGGCATTTTCTTTTTCATCAATGAGCCTTTTGGTACACTGGTTGTTCCTTGGCTCAGCTCCCACGGTCATAAGGTCCACTTGTAGTCTTTGGATCTGGATCGAATTTGCTTTGTTTTTTTCCTTCTCTTGCCTCAGTTGACTCTCCAGCTTTGCTATCACGGACTGCAATTTAGAAATTTTAAAAGTGAATTGCAATAAATCAGAATACAGGACACCTTCTGTTTGTTTATGAAATTGAATCTTATCTGGTATATTAATTGCATCAAGCTTAACTTCCATTTCAGAAAATTTCTCATCGTTCACCACTGCAAACCTTATAGAGTTTCTTCCTGGATCCGTAGCTGTAAGGAGGGAAACTTTTTATTCTGCCGGCATTCTTACCTCAGGGTACAATTTTTTAGTTTCTTCAGAAGACTGCTTCCTCTTTGATGTATATTGTGAAAGCACATCAAATCTGGAATTATACTGAGAGTTACTTCCAGATTCTGAAAAATAATATTGCTGCATAATATTTGCAGGTGGCTGTGAAATCAAACTAGTTTTTTCTGGAACAATTGAATCTTGTTCCTCCATACTAATAATTTCCTTTTGTCGTTCCACTTTTGTTTTCTTCCTTGAAACTTCTTGATCGACTTCCATACTATCAACTTCTAGAATACTTCTCTTACTGGTGATATCAGATTTAGCTGGTGTCTGAACCAACATTGCCAAATTGCATGTTTGTTCCATATTTGCCTCTTTATTATCTTGTTCAAATTTTAATAAATTTGCCATTTCTTTCAATCCTTCTATTGTTTGATGATCAAAAGCCTTGTTTCCATTTTGATGTCTCCTTTGTGATATAATTTGATGAGGATCATAATTAATCCTTTCAGCCTCTTGGAAATCCATAATCTTCAGTAATTTTTCTACTATAGAGAGGGATACCTTATTCTTAATGATGAATGGACCAACTTTAAGAGGGAATTTCACATCCGATGATTTTTTGAAAGCACCGAAATGTTCTTCTTCTGACTGCAACCTTTGTCTAATAAATTCCAAGGCAAAGACCCTCGGTGTTAAAAACCCTGGCAACAGATATGGTGCTCCAGTGAAACCATACACCCTAATTATAGTATCTTCTCTATACAAGAACCAATCACCTGTTTGGCCTTCTGGTGTAGGCTGCAAAGTTTCTTTCATTCCTTCTAACACTCGGGGCATTTCAACATTAAAAATAATTTTGTAAACTTCTGCCATGATTTTATGGGTGAACTCAAACATATTGACATGTTTAGGAAGGTCATGAGAAAAGATGGTACCAAGAAACTTGGATTCCAAAATGTTTGAACACACGAACAGCTTCAGGAGATATGACTGATATCTGAAATGCTTCAATTGGTTGAAATTCACCAACTGCACATGAATCACTTCAGCTAGGAGTTCATCAAAATTAAAACAACACACCGGACTCGACTGTGACTCTGGTGAAATAAATTGGATAAGGAAACCTAACATAACTTCTGTGATTGACTTATCACTATCTAGACCTAAAATTTCACTCAACAAGGACAAAAATAACTGGGTATCTCGCTGAAAGACATCAATACTCAAAGGGAACGATAGGTTTTCATGCGACTGACCATCTTTCAAGACTTGTAATAAAAAATTGTCCTTTTTTGTAGGACTGCAGTTTGTATAAAACTTTGCCAAATTTTCTTCGTTAAACAACTCAGGGCTTTTGGGAAATGTTTAAGGTAAACCTAGAACCTCACGGACAATTTGTGCATTTACTGGGCATAGAATTTTGGTTGTTTTTACATTAATGATTACCCTTTGTCCCTACAAATAATTCGCCGCACACCAACAAACAAATTCGGGGAAGTGTGTGGTTTGTTCGACACAAAAATAGTACAGAAAAGAACCAAAAACATTAAATACATCCTTTCCTTGTGACTTAAACTCCATTAATTTCTTCTTAGACTACAAAATACTACACACAGACAAAATAGGGTCGAAAATATCCCTTTCCCTGTCAAATACAAGCTTCTCGTTTTCATCTAAACTTTCATTGAAGGGAAAGAGGACTTGAGTTTTCTCCATTTGGGAGACAAAGTCTAAACATAGAGGGTTTCGAGCTACCTGTGAAGTGAGCTTCTTGGGTGCTTTTCCAGCTGACGAAGACAACGACGTGTTTCCCGCAGGTTCTTTTCCTCCACGAAATAAGCGACAAAAACATTTTTTAAAACTTCGAACAAACCTTTTATAGAACATATGCTTAGGTGGTTCTGGAACTTGCGATGAGCAGTTTAAATTTAACCGTTTTTCATAGTGGACTCCACCAACGCTTTCCACGTGGTAAGCGACTTAATTTCTGCTCCACCTTATCCAGGTTTAACCACCATGCACTTTCTAGCGTGGGAACCCATTTCCACCGTCGATTTGCTTCTGGGTGAATCTAGATCATTATTCCGCCTGTTCCACCTCCACCCTTAGCCTTAGAATAGTAACAATATTTGCATTGTTCCTCTCTATAAACATTAATAAATATTTGACATAATTTGTTTGTAATGGGTTTGTAGAAGATCTAGTGTAACATGGGAAGAAGTCGATGAAGAAGAGGGAGAGACGCCCATAAGAGATAAGAGTCTAAACAACACGATCAATCTTCCCAGATGGCAGTGAGATGAAACATTAAATTAGGAAAAGAAGGAGTTAGAGATCACATGTCATAGAAATAACATCTAAGGTTGGCATTGTTTTTGTACACAACCCATTTCATATTAGCTGCATAATTGTTCATGTAGTGTCCTTTTTTAATAAATTTGTTAAACTTCAAAAATTACAATTTTTGGCTAATTCGACCCTTAGACTATTAATGACTCGAATGCTTCCAAATTTGGGTCTGAACGTGTTTAAAAGGTATTAGGACATAAAAAGAGATAAAATTTGCATTGTTCCTCTCTACAGCTTTTAATAAGCATTGTCTAACCGAGATAAACCAAGAACCCATATAGAGGAAATTTTAGAAGCCCCCAAGGGTAGATGGCTCCAAAAGACTCTTTAAAGGATTTCAAATTGGGTCTAAAGGTATATGAAGGGTATTAAGACATAAAAAGGAACCTCATCGGTGATTGTTGACTAATATCTTCTGGAACATCTTCTACTGTCAGCAACCTCGTGACTGGAACACCATCTACTGGAACATCCTCATCAACAACAACATCAGATGGAACATCTTCTGCTATCAGCAACCTTTTCAGCTGGAACACCATCTACTGGAACATCCTCATCAGTAGCACCATCAGCTGGAATATCTTTTTCCATCAGCAACCCAATCTGAGTCTATAGCCCCATACAGTCTAAACTCCCTATCTGAGGCATATCTGAGTCCATAATCTAATGTACCTTTCAGATATCTCATCACATGTTTTGCCGCAATCAAGTGACTCAATGTGTTTACAGCAAAGCCATAGGTGTGGCCATGGCCTTGCAGTCCATCATCCCGATCTGCTTCGAGATATCTACTTTCTTTGTCCAAGGAAGATTCTATCTACACTCTGCCACATGTGTAGAAAATAGTGCATCGTACCCAAGATCTCGAACTCGGTATCAAGCTTCCTCTTCCCATCCTCACCTATCACAACCAAGTCATCCACATATAGTAGGAATATCACTGGATTTCCTTCCTCAACTTGTAGTGAAGGTTGGAATCCGCTTTACTCTTGGAAAAGCCCAAACTAGTCAAAAGCTGTCAATTCTGCCGTACCATGTCCTGGGTGCCTATTTTGAATTGTACAAGGATTTCTTCAGTTTGCACACATGAGTCTCCATGTCATGTGTCTCAAACCCGAGTGGTTGCTCCACATATACTTCATCTTCCACTACACCATTCAAGAATGTTGTCCACATATCCCATAACTTTCTAGAGTGTGCACTTAGCTCCAACATGTCAACAAAGAGGTTTCTAGATAAGTAGCAATCGAATGTTGTACTACTACCATAGACCACTTACTTGCATATAAGTAGTTGGGTGGACTCCCTCTCAATCTTTACTTCCTTGCAGTAACTACTGGAGTCTCTAATAGAGTGTTCTTCTTCTTGTGGGAGTTGCTTTTGTTCCTGGGACAATCTCCTTATGATGAGGATGCTCCCTCTTGTTGTAATTCTTCTTGGTCTGTGTTGTTCCTGCTATTCACTACCCATGTTTTCTTTTCGAGCTACAATTCGAGCTTCTTCCTGTGAGCATTCCTCCCACAACCTACTTCCTAGCACAAATTCCTTGGATGAAGGAATCCCATGACCATTCAAGGTGGTCATCACTATTTCTCCATTCTCTATATCTTCTTGAATGGCTTCAAGTTGCTCTTTTATCCGAGAGACCCTTGTAAAGTGTGTCTGAATGGTCTTTGCATTTTGTATCTTGACATTCTTTAATTGACTCCTCAAAGTCATCTTCCGATTTATGTTCTTTCCTTCAAACAACTTGGTTAAGGAGTCAAACATCTCTTTATGGATGACACATGTGTTATGAGATGGTCCTTGATAGAATTTGCAATGATCCAAGTTCTTGGCCTTGACCAAGTTCTTCTTATGTAAGGCCTTAAGGCATCATCTCCCTCTAGGACTGGAACATATTTGTAGGTATACAATTCCTTGTAGACTTCTAGGATAGGATTTAAACCCAATCCTTAATTTCATGTTCGGAAGTTATCAGCCCCTTCAAGCTTGATGTGATGAGACATCTTAATGAGAAACTTACCACTAGATTTGGAGCTTAGCGTTTGACAGAGAAACCCTAAAAATCCAAACTTGGAATTTCAAACTTTTCACTGGACAAGGAGATGCAATTGACTGAGGCGAGCAAGCCGGTGTGCTCAGATTTTGAAAACTCCAAAAATTTACCCCTCAAAAGTGACCTGCGAATTTCTGTCAAATTTTGTTTTTTTGTCTAATGCACAATGGCCTCTCCAATTCCCCATTAGGATGGGAATCTTTCACCCTCGAAATTGGTAGTAATGCAAGTAGAGTAAACACTCCACTAGCATGGACCCTTGTACAAGCTCTCCAAATTGCAAATATGCAAATGAAAATGATCAAAAGCTACTCTCCTTGGGTCGAATTCGGTCGAATTCCTTCCAAAGGATTCATTCCAACTCAATTTGGGAAGAGTTTCCAATGTGTGCGACTTGTCCAACAATTCCTATTCCCTCATTTCGAATGGCTTCCCTAACTCCCTTGTGCACCTTCTTGGATGTTATTTTTATCCCTAACATGTCATATATTTCAGATGTCAGCATTCAGGTCTGAATTGTGTCATAGAATCATTGTTGTCATACTAGAGGCAGCCTAAGAAATTTAGCCCAAGTGTCACAATTCTTCTAATATGCCTCTTCCTCTTCCATGGGACCTATTCTTCCACTCCAATTCGACCTTACATCACTCATTCCATAATGCCTCTAAACTACCCAAAGTATGTTACCCTTCATCTTGAACTCGAATTGGTGAGAGAATCATGCCAAGTGCAGTGGGTCCCACAACCTCTTAATATGTGTCCTCATGGTCCAATGCACAATGGTCTCTCCAATTCCCAATTAGGAAATCTCACCCCCGAAATTGGTACTAAGGCAAGTAGAGTAATTATGGACAACCTATGCTCTCCAATATGCAAAATGAGAAATGATAAAAAACCACTCTCCAATGGCATAGATATTATTGGTGATTGCATACCATGGTAATGATATTGGCATGAGATCCCTCTAAGCTTTGATTACACTCTAGGATTTGCTATACATCTGAAGTATATCTTGGAAGAAGTTGCTGCCATTCTTGAACAACAAATTTGGGGCATGTACACGTTGGCATTGTGACATCGATATCTTTTGTGGCCTTGTGACAGAGACAATGATTGTGTCCTTGTGACGAACATGGATTGAGATAATGACATCAATACAATGATACAGGTATAAGGACATATATACACGTATAGGTTGATGGAAACCATGATACAATGGTAGTGGAATATTATTCTTCTTATTCAGATTAGGGTGGCAGGATCATGTGAAAGATAAATTTGAAAGGTGTTCATGAGGTGGGAAAAGGTACAAAATCTTTGCACAAAGGGACCCCATTCTTAGCATTATTTTTGTCCCAAGTACCTAAAAAGATCGGGGAAATTTCATGAGCTTTGGAGTCCAAAGAAGGCTTAAAAAGTATAAGGGAAGTAATCTTACCTTAGGGGGCCTACAAACTTATGCCAATAGGCCCAAGCGCTTAAAATATTAAGCAGAGGCGCTAGAGCATCAACTACACAAGACGTTAGGTGATGATGAGGGCTATGTGGCAAGTGTTGGTTCATCCAACAATATTAAGAGGTGGGCGGGGGGGGGAATCCGTATTTCCTTTTTATACCCTTTTTATATAAAATTAGTATTAAGCACATGTTAAATAATAATTCCCAATGTGAATAGGACAATTAAAAATTTGAACACACTGATACAAATTGTATACAAAATTGTTCTACAAGCACCAACTTGATAGAGAACTTAATCCCATGGATTCTTCTGCCACTACAAAAAGGATGCTCCTACACCCCTGGTTTTTTACCTGCTAAACAGGCAAGGATGCTCCTACACCCCTAGTTTTCTACCTGCTAAACATACAAGGATGCCCCACCACCCTAAATCTCTACCCACGACTAGAAGGAGGCAACAATTCCCTTAGAAGGCCTCAACCTGCCCGAAGAACCACCCAACAACCCTCTAATTTATAATAGTTTTAACTTTGGCTTTTCAGATCTTTCTTATTATATGCAATTACTTCATAGACACCTATGGTCTGTTAAATTTTCAGAATTTACTTCAATCTGATCTAGGATCTTAACTGAGAGAACAACATGTACAACATATCTACAACATATCAATCATGGAGACAATAATGCAAGCACACAAGAGACACAAAGATTTACTTGGGGAAAACCATAAAGGTGAAAAACCCCAATAACTTCCTCAGAGATAGATAGAGCAATGATACAACCAACCAAGAGAGATATTCATAACCTAGCAGCAGATCCTCCTCCTCCATAAGTGCACCACTCCTCCTTGAATGCATGTGTGAGAAGTGAGTGAGTAAATAGAGTGCCTCCCGCACTCTATTTATACTTGACTTGACTTGCCTTTTTACCTAACTCATGTAGGCTCGAACTTAGCCACATAACATAATGCTGAGTGGGCCGACCCCCAATAAGGTGGTCTAATAACCCTTTGACCCACATGTTCGACCCCCAATAGGGTGGTCTAATAACCCTTTGTCCCACATGACTTATACAGGCCCGACCCCAAACAAGGTGGTCTAATAACCCATCAAGTATAAGTTACGACACTTACAATATAAATGTCGACACTTCCTTATAGAGGAATAATACCATCTCTATAGGAATACAATATACATATATGTGAAATACATTCCAAAGTTACATATACATCAACACTCCCTCTTAACTAGGAAGATATTTCTCAGCACAGTTCTTCTAGCACAAGTCATCTACTCTGGATCATCGTCACTGGATAATCGTCATTGAGTCATCATCATCATCACTGCTGCTGCTATCTCAATCAATCTCTGAATCTACTCGTCATAGGAAGTTCTACAGAGCCAGTCCTTTTTCATACTGGATGTAGGCCCACCACCTGCAGGTCTTCATCATCACTGGCCATACTGTGGAATCCTCAGGACTTATTACGTGCGTCACAAAACCTCGAAAGAGCATCCCAGGCTGTTATGAGCACACGGCTCTACCTATAGGATCTCCCAGGGCACAAATTACATGTGACCTCACCACAAAACCTCGAAAGAGAATCCCAGGACTGATTACGAGCACAAGGCTCAACCTATCGAATCTCCCAGGGCACAAATTACATGTGGTCACCACAAAACCTCGAAAGAGCATCCCAGGACTGATTACGAGCACACAGCTCAACCTATCGGATCTCCCAGGGCACAAATTACATGTGGTCATGGCAAAACCTCGAAAGAGCATTTCAGGATGTTACGGGTACACAACTCCGACCTGAAATCTCCCAGGGCACAAATTACATGCCGTAGGACAAAACCTCAAAAGAGCATCTGCCAGATATCCCAGGGCACAAATTACATGCCATAGGCAAAACCTCGAAAGACTATCTGCAGATCTCCCAGGGCACAAATTATATGTCCTCCCAAGCAAAACCTCAAAATAGCATTTGCCAGATGTCCCAGGGCACCGAATTACATGCCATAGGCAAAACCTCGAAAGACCATCTGCAAATCTCCCAGGGCACAAATTACATGCTTATCTGCACAACCTGTTCCACGGCCACAGAGTATCAAACTGATACTCACCATACATCATCCTGATGTATCCATGATCATCCTGATCATCATCACTACAACGTCCTGTTGCATGTCATCTGGAGCAACATCCTGAAGCTCGTCATCTATGATCATCCTGATCATCACTGCAACGTCCTGCTGCATGTCATCATACCTGATCCACCTGATCATCAATGCATCTACCTGATGCATACAATGCATCTACCTGATACATATCATCATACATGATCCCCCTGATCATCAATGTATCCACCTGATACAAATACAAATACATGATACATATCACCATACATGATCCACCTGATCATACAATGTATCCACCTGATACATATACATATACATGGTCCAAGCATCCAACATGATGCATATACAAAATACATACACATGATCCAACTGATCATATCCAGCATCAACATGATGCGTACATACATACATAAAAATGATCCATCTGATCATAACTGATCATATCCAGCATCCAACATGATGCGTACATACATACATAAAATGATCCAACTGATCATATCCAGCATCCAACATGATGCGTACATACATACATAAAATGATCCAACTGATCATATCCAAGCAAAAACCAGAACATCATCCTGATGCCCATTATTCAGCGCTTACATCCACAGCCATGTGAAGGATCCTCCTTCCAACATGCTTGGAATGGCTTCAGCAAATGTGTCCATCACTTCTTCCTCGAAGTGTCCTCGATCTGGAGAACGCCAAGCCTCTCTCTGAAGTACTCGAACTTCACCCTGGCTAGTGGCTTCGTCAGCACATCTGCAATCTGCTCATCCGTCGCAACATACAGAAGCTTCACAGCTCCTCTCTGCACCATATCCCTGATATAGTGATATTTGATCTCTATGTGTTTTGACTTGTCATGAAACACTGGGTTCTCGGACAGCTTCACACAACTCTGGTTATCACAGAAGATACCAGTAGCCTCCAATAGGAGATCAAATAACTCAGACAGTAGCTTCCGTAGCCATACTGCCTCACAACTAGCTGAACAGGCTGCAACATACTTTGCCTTAGCTGTACTCAGTGCTACATAGGACTGCTTCCTGCTAAACCAAGAGATCACACCTGATCCCATATTGAAACAACACCCAGATGTGCTCTTCCTATCTGCAGCACTGCCAGCCCAATCTGAATCAACATAACCCTATAGGTTAAACTTTTGATTCGCTTCATACTTGAGCCCATAATCCACTGTACCCTTCAGGTACCTCAGAACATGCTTTACAGCAACCAGGTGAACACTCCTCGGATCCGTCAGGAACTGGCTCAATGTGCTTACAGCAAAGCAAATGTCTGGTCTCGTGTTCGTTAGGTACATCAAGGACCCAATCATTTGACGATACATAGAGACATCAACTAGATCAGATGAAGCATCGCATAGAAGCTTTAGGTTCGATGCCATAGGTGTGACCATATCCTTGCAGTCCATCATCCTGAACCTCTTCAGGATCTCTACTGCATACTTCCCTTGTCCAAGGAAGATTCCATCATTCTGCCACACCTCCATGCCAAAAACAAATAGTGCATCATCCCCAAGTTCTTCATCTCGAAATCGGTAGTAAGCTTCTGCTGCGTGTCGGCAATCAATCTATCTTCACCATACCAAGTTCTGCACATATATGATTTCCTATCATGTGTCTCAGAACCAACTGGCTGCTCTACATACACTTCTTCTTCAACTACACCATTCAAGGAAGCTGTCTTGAATCATTTTGGTGTAACTTCTATTTCATCACTTTTATATTTCTCAATGCTGCCATCTGCAACATGCTTGATCTGATAGTTCCATTTGGAATTCATAGCAAACTTCCCTTCATGTCTTGGGATTACATCCCAAACATCATTCTTCATGATCGACGGATCTTGGCATTTCATTTCTTCATCCCAGATCCTGGGAACTTCAATATCTTCAATAGATATCTTTGTTGCTGGAACAAATGTTGTAGTCTTCTTTTGTAGGAGATGGCATACGATCTTTCCTACACAACAAGTTAAATTGCATGATTAGAAAACATCTCATAGTTTTCAGAACAAATTCTTACACATAAAGAAATATGCCATACAGTCATGCAATTATCTTAGCCAATGCTTCAATACAACATTTATCCATATTCCGTAACTTTCTAGATGCCTTCCAATCTCTACCAGAACATTGTTAAGAGTGTGCACAACTCCCAACATGTCAGCAAAGAGGTTTCATTCTAGATAAGTAGCAATGGAATGTTGTACAGTGCCATAGGCCACTTACCCATGCATATTAGGAGTATACTATTCATCAATGCAATTATTCTAATATGCATAATACACAACCTAATTCTAGGAACATTAGTATATACATTATTGAACAGTATTTATTTAAGAAATGACAATTCAAATACTTATCTTTGTTTGTTCGTTGGGTGGACTCCCTCTGAGTCTTCGCTTCCTTGCAGGAGCTGCTGGAGTCCTAATCTGAAGTAGCTTCTTCTACACCTTTCTGTTGTGGGATGTAGAGAGATGGTCAACTCCCTCTGAATATCTGCATCCTTGCATAAACCATTGGAGTGTACTCCCTCTTGATCTTTGCTTCCTGGATTACCTGTTCTTGAATCTCATATTCATCCTTGGTCCCTATGCATGCTTATTAGTATCATGAATGTGTTATCCTTGTGATCTCATATAAAATCATACATTCATTAGTATACTATTAAAACACAATAATCTCAAGCATGTATAGTCATGATCATTTCAAACAGAAATAATAAGCATTAGCATTCAAGGTTTATGTAGGATTCTTATGGTTAGTCAAATCATAAGAAACATAACATGTCTAAACCTGTAATTACTCAAACCTATGACTCTTCAGGTTAGTTGAATCATCAATCAAGATAAGAGATATAAAATGCATAAAACCTGTGATTATTCAAACCTATACCATCATGATTCTTCTAGTTAGTCATATCATCAATTATGGTAAGAAACATAATATGCATACAATCATGATTATTCAAACCTATGACTTCATGAATAATCATTATCAACAACAGTATAAGATCCTAACACAAGGTAGGATTCTATCTTGATATAGGAAAAACATACCTGGATTAGCATGCTAGCTATTTATGTCTAACATACTCACATGATGTCTTCTTGTTCTTCTTCAATGACTTGTGCTAGTAACCTGGATATCACATAGGTTAACTATTACAAAACCAAGTTATACATACCTCGTAAATGGATCTTCTATGAGATCCATGACAATGGATGAATCTTTGTCCTCATGTTATCATGATCATATGTTCTTGGACCAGAACATGATTTGTCTTTCTTGGTGTACCTTTCATGTTAGTAGACAACATAAACCTCATACAACACCATAATGCATTAGTACAATCATAAGTGTCAACACCCTAACCAATGAATATCTTCTATCATGCATTCATAATTTTGTTAAGGTGATACGACAAATCTAAAATCAAAATTGTACTAACCGTAATAACATGAAGACAAACATACCATAAACTTAATCATGGACAAATATCGAAACATACCTCGATGAGTCATACCTGTCGAGATCGCTTGTAATCTTCTTATGTAAGGCCTTAGCCTCATCTCCCTCTGAAACAAGAACTTCTTCACTCATGCAGATGATCAATCCATCTTCTTCTAGGATTAACCCAATCCACTTGATTTGCAAGAACTGGACCTGGAGCTGGATATGGGTTTGTCAGAGAAACCCCAAAAATTCAAACTTTGAATTTCAAACTTCCGAAATGATAGAAATATGCGCCTTTATGAGCTGATCAAACTGGTATATTCAGAATTTGAAAACTGCAAAGTTTCACTCCTCAATTTTTCCTTTGAAACTTTCGGATTCACTGGACGTGACCCTGAACTGGGGTTTGATGAAGCCCACTCTTTTGCCCCATCAAAAGGTTTGATCCAAAGTTCTAAGCTTCTATTTTTCTGAGGAGCTTCCAGCCATGGTCACAGATTGCAAAAATTCCCATTTTTACAGAAGCCCTAGTTTTCCACTTTTCTGATCAAAGTCCCGAACAAGGGTTTGATCAAGCCCGGCCTTTTTCCCAACCAAAAATTCTGATCTTTGTCTCTAAATTTATATTTTGATGAGTAGCATTCAGCCGTGGTCTCTGATTACAAAAATTCCAACTTTCTTCAAAGCCCTAAATTCCGGAAGCCATGAATGAAGGTACTCAAAAATAATTCTGTTTTGACAGAAATATGTACCTGATTGTTTTTGGTGTAACTCCAAACTTTTCAATCCACAGGGTCTGAAAAAGTTTCTTGAGATAGCCTGACCTGTTATCTTTCCATCCTGATAGGTCTGACCTCAATTGGATTCTCTGAGAGAGAGTTATGTCAAATGTCGCAACGTGACCTGTTTTGGGATAAAACAGAAGAGCGAACTTGTACGGCGTGCCACGTGTCACTGTTTGAACTTCGGCCTCTGAAAACATTTTTTGAGATAGCTCGGCCTGTCATCTTTCCATCCTGACAAGTCTGACCTCAATTAGACTCTCTGAGAGAGAGTTATGCCAAGTGTCGCAACATGACCTGTTTATGGGATAATACATGAGAGCGAACTTGTACGGAGTGCTACATGTCACTGGTTCAACTTCGTCCTCTGAAAACGTTTTTTGAGATAGTACAGGCTGTGTGCTACCTGTCACTTTTTACTAAATTTCATTTGGAGCTTCCTAGCCCAAGATATGACCTTTTTCCCAAGGTCACCTGATTTTGACTCAGATCTGGAAGAGGCAGAAACCCTATATTGTACAGATCATAAATCACAAATTAAAACGAATTAGAGGTTGTCCTTTGGACACAAGGTACATGGAGATTTAATATTCGTCCTGTAACAATTTCAGATCTGAAAACTTCTCCAAAACGGATTTATAGCAAAAGTGCTACGATGACTGGTTTTTGCTATATCAAGCCCTAGCATCGTAAGTGCAACAAGTGTCATACATGCCATATCATGCCTTCTTTTAGGCTAGCTCTGATACCATGTTAAATTTTCAGAATTTACTTCAATATGATCTAGGATATTAACTGGGAGAAAAACATGTACAGCATATCTACAGCATATCAATCATGGAGACAATAATGCAAGCACACAAGAGACACAAAGATTTACTTGGGGAAAACCATAAAGGTGAAAAACCCCAATAACTTCCTCAGAGATAGATAGAGCAATGATACAACCAACCAAGAGAGATATCCATAACCTAGCAGCAGATCCTCCTCCTCCATAAGTGCGCCACACCTCCTTGAGTGCATGTGTGAGAAGTGAGTGAGTAAATAGAGTGCCTCCCGCACTCTATTTATACTTGACTTGAATTGCCTTTTTACCTAACTCATGTAGGCTCGAACTTAACCACATAACATAATGCTGAGTGGGCCGACCCCCAATAGGGTGGTCTAATAACCCTTTGACCCACATGGCCGACCCCCAATAGGGTGGTCTAATAACCCTTTGTCCCACATGACTTATACAGGGCCGACCCCAAACAAGGTGGTCTAATAACCCATCAAGTATAAGTTACGACACTTACAATATAAATGACGACACTTCCTTATAGAGGAATAATACCATCTCTATAGGAATACAATATACATATATGTGAAATACATTCCAAAGTTACATATACATCAACATGGTCCTCTTCATACATGGTTATATATATTTTCAAAGAACTTTATCGAGGAAAATCATGCCTCTTCATAGAAAGAATATTGGATCGTATTCATCATTGATCTTCATAGTCTTTCAATCTTGTTTTAGCATGCGCTTAGATAGATTTCATAAAGAATTTGTATCGTATCCTATGCTTTAAAAGCTGCACAACTTAACCCAGCGTAACTATCTTGTAGCGTTGGATCGCCCCATCCAAGGTGGACTTCAAAATTTTACGAGCCCAATTATGAAGGAGCAGTATAAGGCCTAACCAAAACGCCCTTGACTCACCGGAATCTGGCAGTGTGGAAATAGTTGAAATTGCGATTTCGACTGCTCAAATCGTAATTTCAGCGATCTGGGTAGTTTAAAAATAGGGCATTTGGTCTAGGAATGGCAATTACAATTGCTGAAATTGCAGTATTGCAGAAATAACAATTTCCAGGAAGAAATTTGACCAGTTTCCATCCAAATTTCGCCAGAAAAGCGGGGGGTTTTAATGTCCCATCAGTTAAATAAAAGGGTAAAGGGTAAAGGATAAAGGGTAAAGTCCCATCAGTTTTAATTTCCATGAAGTTAGCTTTTATCCTACACGAATTATGAAAGCAAGCACTATCCAGCCTGCTGCAGGCTATTTAATGCAGCCGCAGCAGACCGATTAGCCGTTGGATTCCAAGAAGTTGAGATCCTTGCGGTCAATATGTACCATCAGTTAAATCAAAGGGTAAAGTCTGCCAATTCTCGGGTAACATATTTGACCCTTAATGTCTTATAAACCGCTGTAATAGTCTTTCAATTACTTTGATCTTTCATTCCAATGGCTCTGGAGATTTCCTGCGATCTGAGTTCTGGTTTTGGATCGTGTTCTGGTTTTTTTTATCATTTCCACTCGTCTAAATAGGATTTGCTCCTATTCGATCTAGCTTTCCAATTTTTTTTCGAAATTAGCTCTGTGTTCGACTCTTTCTCCATCCACTGGCCCTCCTCAACGATTGGTTGTTCAAGTTGGAGAAAAGGAAAGTCTCCAAATTCTGACCACTGCTCTGCATAGCGGCCGCTCTTCAGGAAAGCTTTCTTACAACAGTTCTTGAGGAAATATTTCTTACAACAGTTCTTCAGGAAAGTCTCCTTGTTTTATAATGGTGGATAGTAGCACACACGGAAGGACCAGATTCACCGATGAAGCCACCCGCATCACAGTGGAGAATATGGAAAGGCGTATCGACGAGATTCAGCAGACCATGGAAACGAGGCTAAACTCGATGGAGAAAATAATGGAAAGCAACCAGACCGAAATGATGGAGACAATCTAAGAGAAAATTCGAGTCCTCCTCCCTGATCGCGACAAAGCCATTCGAAATCAACCTGACAGACCTCAAGGTAATGCCGAGGGGAGCCCAGTTACCTCGATAGGTTCTGGACAGTCTCGTCCAGCTGCCGGAACTCCCTCATCAACTCATGCAAATGCCGGAACTCTGTCAACTGTCAGAACTCCCTCATCAACTCCCTCAAGATCATCCGGTGGGGTAAAACCAATGGATATTGACTCATCCTGAGAGAACCATGCAGCCCACCCAACACGGTCTCATGTTATTTTACTGAAAACTTTAATATTTACTTTTATGTTAGTTTAGTTGAGGGGTTTTTTCCAAGGCCCTTCTGTTCAGTTTGTATTGGTAGCTATTTTAGGTTTACTTTTGTGTTAGTTCAGGGGAGGGATTTTGTCCTCGGCCCTACATTTTGAAAAATTTAAACTCTGTGATATGTTCGGATCGTCCTTGAATGAAATATATGCAGTTTTTTGAATATTAATTTTAATTAATTTTCTAATTCTTTGGTCTTCTCTAAATTCTTAACCTGTCTTATTTATCGATTATGTTTGGATTTATCTATTCTTTTTCAATTTAGATAAACTAAATTTTGAATTTCTTTTGAATGATAGGTTAAATAATGGAAAACAAAAAATCCAAGCCATGAATTCGACATAGTGATTATTTACTCGAGAAAAACTCTTTGAATGTAGAACTCCAGGAGACACATTGAGCAATGAATCATATTTATCTTGGAAGTGCATTTTAGCTATTTTCAAAGTACTAATGTTTGTAAATTACCTTACTTTACTTTGCATAATGTTTGTTGGTTAATATCTAAATATAGCTTAAATTTCATGTTTGAAGGTCATGTATCTCTTGATTTTTCCCTCGATGTTTCTGCTCTTGCATTGGAATTACTATAACTTAAATCCATATTCTAAGGTTTATATTGAAATAGTACCTTTAAGATCCATAATATTCTTTTAAACAATAGCAAAAGTACTGTAAAAATCAAATATTCAACGTGTCACAATCTGAGCATTCCACGTGTCACCCTGGAACCATGGACGCTAGATCTCGAACCGTGGAAACTAGTTCTCGACATTTTAACAACAAAATTTATAGAAATATTCATCGAAAGAGTTTGATGGTGCCATGCTGAAACTTGTTTTTAGTGAAAGGGTGTTGGAATTAGATGCTGAGGAGAAAGAGCGTCCGCTCCTTCCTCCAGAGATGTTTTGTAGCAATTGGAAATTTCAGCACTCTTAACAAAAATTTCAAACAAAAATTTCATAGGAACATTGCACAACTTGATTGCAATTGGAAATATTCTCAAAGAGGAAGGGGCAGCCAACCCTTCTCATAAAGGAAGGGGCGGCCGACCCTTCTTCTGCCCATAACTCTATTCATAATAGTTTTAAGAATGCAAGAAGGGTTGCTCGATCCTTCTTGTGTTCGCCATTTTGGATACTATAGGTGAATTGATGGATATGGGTGTTCACAATTATCTACTAATCGAAGTGGTGGATCCCTACTATTTACAGCGGAAGTTGAAAGTTGATAATTCTCAGATTGGCCTTCGTATATTAAATTTGTTTACAGTAGTCTCGTAAATGATGGGCCAGCCGAACCCTTGTTGCGGTAAGCATTCTGCCAGTGTTCACCGTTAAGGATATAAATGAATTGACGGTATAGCCTTCGTAGCTTAAATAATTTTACATTTTTTAGTGGAAGTAATCTCAGAGAAAGATAAGCCACTCTTTCTCTTTCTCGAAGTTGTCTATTTTTAAAATCCCACATAAAGGAAGGGGCTGCCAACCCTTCTTTTTCCCATAACCATTCATAAAATTTCTAAGATGCAAGAAGGATCAGTCGATCCTTCTTGTGGTAAGTATTCTTCTAGTGCCAACCGTTTTGGATATAAATGAATTGACGGTCTAGCCTTCGTAGGTTGAATAAGTTTACATTGCTTTGCACAATTTATTAGCAAATGGAAATATTATCAAAGATAGAGCGACTGCTCTTTCTCCAAGTTGTCTATTTTTACAAATCCTTCATAATGGAAGGGGAAGCCAACCCTTCTTTTTCCCGTAACTCTATTGCCCGTAACTCTATTCATAATAGTTCTAAGATGCACGAAGGATGGGTTGATCCTTCCTGTGTTGGCCAATCTGGATATAGGTGAATTGCTGAGCTCACCGTTTTGGATATAAATGAATTGACGTTCTAGCCTTCGTAGGTTGAATAAGTTTACATTGCTTTGCACAATTTGCTTGTGAATGGAAATATTCTCAAAGAAAGAGCGGCCGCTCTTTCTCCAAGTTGTCTATTTTTACAAATCCTTCATAACGGAAGGGGCAGCCAACCCTTCTTTTTCCCGTAACTCTATTCATAATAGTTCTAGGATGCAAGAAGGGTGGGTTGATCCTTCCTGTGTTGGCCAGTATGGATATAGGTGAATTGTTGAGCTCACCAATTTGGATATAAATGAATTGATAGTCTAGCCATCGTAGGTGGAATAAGTTTACATTGCTTTGCACAATTTGCTTGCAAATTGAAATATTCTCAAAGAAAGAGAGTCCGCTCTTTCTCCAAGTTGTCTATTTTTACAAATCCTTCATAACGGAAGGGGTAGCCAACCCTTCTTCTGCCTGTAACTCTATTCATAATAGTTCTTGGATGCAAGAAGGGTGGGTTGATCCTTCCTGTGTTGGCCAATATGGATATAGGTGAATTGCTGAGATCACCATTTTAGATATAAATCAATTGACGGTCTAGCCTTTGTAGGTTGAATAAGTTTACATTGCTTTGCGCAATTTTCTTACAAATGGAAATATTCTCAAAGAAAGAGCGGCATTTCTCCAAGTTGTCTATTTTTACAAATCCCTCATAAGGGAAGGGGTAGCCAACCCTTCTTTTCTATTCATAATCCACTAAATGAATGGGTGGATATAGTCCAGAATTCGCAGCTTGGCCTTCGTAGATTAAATATGTTTACACTTCCTTCGCAGTGCTCACCATTTTGGATATAAATGAATTGACGGTCTATCCTACGTAGGTTGAATAAATTTACATTACTTCGAATGATTTTCTGGTAAGTGGAAATATTCTCAGAGAAAGAGAGGCTTTGTCTTCTTTCTCCAAGTTGTCTTTTATCCCGACTGCGGATGGTGGAAACATTAAACCGCTCAAGTTTAAATTCTCACATCCCCAATTCCGCAACCAAATTAATAATTTCCCTTTCAAATTTAATAGATTTTTTTGTTTTGCAGAAAACATAGATTTTCTCCCCACAATCGTCTCGCAATGAGGATTGCGGATTTCTTGGTCATTTGGTTTTGATATTTTTTTATTCCCAACCGGCAATTGCGATTGATTTCTTTTCCATGCTGTGTCTATAACACAAGAGGTCACTGAAGTCTCTCAAGCAATTGTTGATTTGCTTGATAGAATTGTGATTGATGATCCCACTCCAGAGGCCCATTGATGATCTCTTTGTTATGTCCAGTTAATAATTTTCCCTTTAGAATTCATTGATTTTTTTGTTTTTTTGTGATTTGCGGAAAGCACAATTTTTCTCCAAATTTTGTGCTTTCCGCCACCTGCATTCCGCAATGCGAAAGCTTGGTTAGTTGGATTTGAAAGTTTTTTCTTTTCGCAGCCCATTGTTATAGTTCAAATATGCACTTCTCCATCCGTGATCACCTTGAGTTGTCGATCACACAAAAGGACAACTTGGATTGAAGAGCATGATGACCTTGGATGATACCTTGACCTGACTTACCCTTCTGCAAGCTAGAAAAACCCTAAAAAACCTCATGTTTTGAGTTGTGCACTACTCTACTTCAGCATACTAGCGCTCATGCCCTACTCCACAGGCTCAATAGTAGCTCACATCTCTTGCTGTGCACTACTCCACTTCAGTAAACTAGCACACACCCTCAAAAAAGTTACAAATGCTGGTTGTTAAACACTAAAGTTGCATACTGTGCGCTACTCCACTGTGAAAAACTCGCGCAAACCTTAAAATATGATCAAAAATATATTAATTCGACGAATTGGGATTAGTTGCAATTGGTTCTGAAACTTCCCTAACTTCCATTACAACCACCTCTCGATCTAAACTGCCTTCCTTGTCCTATAAATACGAGGATTGAGGAGAGGGGTTAGACATTGTTGTGACTCTCATTCACAAGAAGAGAAATTTGTATGAAGGGTTGTTATGCTGGAAGATTTCAATTTAGAGAAGAGTAGGAGCCCAGAATCCGGTTGCACAAGCATGCTACATTGATCACGTATAACTTGTAATCATTATATACCTTTGACAATAAAGGTTGAAACATTCCTTCCTATCCCAAATATAATGCCTAATGGATTGTGTATTTATTTGGTTAAATGCTTGATTGTTCTTGATGTTTGAATTGCATTTCAATTTTATCATCTTTATATCAGTCAAGATACGCTGAGGAAGGTATCTTTATGTTGCAAGTCTATTGAAGTGGAAGATCAAGTTGAAGATTGAGCGCGAGATTGAGCAAAGCTAGGATCAAACGTCAGTAATAAGGTACGTCTTCAAGATCTTTGATATATTTCCATTTATAGATGTTTCTATAGCATAATCATTGTGTTTACTTATCTCCCCCTAAGTTGATAGTGTCCTTTTCCTCACTATAAGGTAGATTTCCTGAACAACAGACTGGCGACTCCGCTGGGGAGCTGATTGTCTTTCTGCTCCAGGAAACCCATTTTGTTGTCTTTCCATACTTTTTGATCCCTTAAATCCTCTGAGGGGCCTTGTAGGTCATCCTTACCTGCTGTCTTTTGTCTGACTCAGCCTTTTACACCTCTGCAAAGCTTGATTTCTGACCTTTCCTGACATGTGCGCTACTCTACTGTACATACAGTAGCACATACCTGAGATTGTGCGCTAGTTTATCTACTGCACAGTAACGCACACCTTCTAGAGTGCGCTAGTTTGCCTACTGCACAGTAGAGCACATTCCTGTAGCTGTCTGTTTGATGTAAGGTTTGGTTTTCCACCTGTTTTGGTTTGGTTTCTAACTTTGTTATTGGCCTTCTTAACTGGTCTTTGAGGTCTGTAATCCATCTTTGAGTCTCTTTAGCCTCTTTTGAGTCCCTTAGGTCATCTTTTGGTCACTTGATTACTTTTGAAGTGTCTTGTTCGTTTGTGACTCTTTTTGGAGACCGTGCATTGTTCCTTAGTGAACATAGCTGCTCGTCCATACCCTAGTAGTGTGTTGCAGGTATACAAACTTTTATGTTTAGCATTTTTTGTTTGTTGCAACACTTGTATGCTCTTTGGGTGTCTCATCCTTTGATTTAGGGTTTTGACCCATTTTTGGAGCCTTTGGGGTGTCTTCCAAAGATTTTTGAGTCCCGACATTTCTTGACCTCACTGTCATTTCCAGTTTTAAGTGAGTTTGAAGTACTTTAGTTTGATTCACCTTTGAGCCCTTGTGTTAGTAAGGTTGTCTTTAGTTCGCTTGCCTACCTACTACTTGGCCTAGTGTTCTTGTTTAGGGTTTGGTGCTTTGGATCATTCTTCTAAGTTTGATTTCCGGTTATAAGCATCTTTCATCCTTGTTTTCTTCCCACTTTGCTTCCAAGTTCAAGAGATTTTTCCTTTGAAACAACTTGTAGGACAAGTCTTTGTCAGATCATTGATTCGATTGTTGTGAACTTTAGAATCATTTTGCCATACTTGCACATCTTTTGTAGGTCTTACTTGCTTCCACTTTCAATTTCTTTTTCGTTCATATATAACAGAAAAAGCAAAATAAGTTTGGTAGCTTAGAGTAGTGAGGCTTATAATCTTTGCAAAGTAGCATAGTTTACTTTGTTTAGAATTTGAAAAGAAAACAAAAAGAAAGCTTTGTTTAGGTTTGCTTACTCTTCATTTTGAAAAGAATATAAAATGAAAAACAAAAAAGTATTTTTGTTGTTGAAAGTTGTTTCATTTCATGTACTTTACTTTCTATTGCAACCACGCCACACAACGCACTACCTGTTGAGTAAAAAAGTAACCTTAAAAAGAACTTTAATAAAATCAATTATAAACGATTTTTCTTTCTAGGGATACACAACACCAACTAGCTTAGGCTAGAGTTTCGAGCTTAAAACACCTTAAACTGCTCAGAACTAGTTTCATTACCCAAAAATCGTAGTAAGATTTTCATATAGGTAAACCCATATATATCAAATATTCCTAGGAAACTCTACTAAAACCAGAGTTAAGCACGAGGCCATTGAAGATCATAATCGTTGAGGATACCTCCCTCACGTTCCTTTTGACCATGAACCAGAGTCGATTCGCGTACGGGGGTCCTTTCGAACTTTGGGAATTGCTACCCTTCCCATGCGTTTTGACTAGGCTGACGACTGTCCCCCCAGGATATTTTGTATGTATGGTAGCCTTAGTATCTAAGCATATGATCATACATAGGTGACAGCGGAGGGTATATCTGTTGTACCTAGGACAGACATGGGAGGAAATCCCTTGCAAGTATTTGGGAGGGCGGTTGGGTGATTCCAGCACTTGCACCCTTAGTCATTGTATTGTGGACCCTGGGTAACTGTTCTTCTTCCTTCGTTGATCTATTCTGGGCCCTCATCATCCCAGAATCTTCTCTGGAAGGCATCTTGTTTGCCTAGTTTGCATACTTAGGATTTTTTAGTGGAATGTTGTTTGCCCCTTAGTCTTAGCGGCCACTAGGTTTTTACTTAGTTTTATTTATATATATAATCGTGGAAGACCAACAGCTTCATAGGTCTCGAAGGTTGCAAAACCTTCTCCCACTTAGAGTGGAACCACTACCGCCACTAAGATGACAAAGGACAGACTCCAGTGGTCCTTTTGATACTACTGGTGAAATAAAGGTTCCTGAGGAACCACAACCTAGGACTCAAGATCAACAAGCTTTTAATACAGTCGAGATTAAGGATCTCACTTCTGGTGAGTTTAATAATCCTTTTAATCCTCCTCTTACCGAACTTAACAATTCGCTTCTGGTACCTGTTGGTTTCCAGCAACCTGATTATAGTGCAAATTTGTTCACACCTGGGCATATTATGACTAACCTAGGAGGCGAACAGGGATTTCCATAGACTCCCACAATAGGTATGAATACAAATACTGTAAATCCACCTTCCATTGTTATACCGAGTTCGACTCAGTCAATTGCTATTTCAACTTTGTCCTTCAGTTTTAATACTGGTACGTTAGGCATGCCAAGCTCAAGAGATTTGACATCCACCTCTACCCCTAATTTTGGACCCAGTAGTACAGTGAATCTTGTTCCACCTCCTGCAACTCAACAGTCATACCATATTCCTAGTACTTGGATTTCCACACCCACTGTAGGAATGAATGCTTTTGCAACCATGCCTGTCATGACTACCATGGATGCACCGTCCACATCAAATACCACTGGTTTTAATACCTTTGCATGTTACAATATGAATCAAAGTAATATACCTGTAGGAAACATCCATTTTTCTCTGTTTTCGGGAGGAGGGGGTAACATCCTTAATCAACAATATGGCGGGGCCAACACCTAGCCACAGTGGACGAATATACAAAGAACCTACCCACTTTCATTTGGGTGGGGGAATTTCAACAACACTTTCACACAACAACAGATGGCAGGGGGCAACCCCTACCAGCAGATGGCTAGGGGAAACCCCTACCAGCAGATGGCTGGGGGAAACCCCTACCAGCAGTTTACGGGTCAAACTATGGGTGGTTCCCCCTTTATGACCCCAACTTATCAAATGCCATCTTTTAGACCTCGTTTACCCTTTTTGGCAACTCTGAATTTGCCATACCTTTCCAAGTTGACAAATGATCCGGTGTATCGTAATGCTACATGGCCACTAGTTCCTACCAAGTTACCTTCGGACATTCCAAAATTCGAAGGAAAAACCGATGAAGACCTTGGTGATCATGTCACAAATTTCCATTTATGGTGTTCTTCGAACTCGTTGAACGAAGATTCCGTTAGGTTGAGACTTTTCCAAAGAACCTTAACCGGTGCTGCAGCCAAATGGTACATTGAGTTACCTGCAGCTACATTTTTTAATTTTCGAGATCTCGCGACTGTTTTTCTGAACCACTTCCAGCTTCTTGTTCGGTATGATGCCGGAACAAATATTTTGTCTACATTTAGACAAAATAAATCCACTCACTTATCTGATCACATTCAGGAGTGGCGAATACGGAAGAGGCTCATTAAAGCCAATATACCTCCAGAATTTCTTATCGAGTGGTACCTGAAATCACTCCTTCCTTATATTTCTAAGGAAGTATCTACTTTTGGAGTGTCTTCAGAGGAAGAAGCCATCTTACGAACCGAACAGCTGGACCTTGTTTATCCACAATCTGGGTTACTTTATGAGATTATACTAGACGCACCATGATCAAACACTGATCTTGGCTGACCTAAACTTAGACCACATGCTAACAGCATAGTGGGTTCAGTGGATTATGCAGCTTTCAAAGCATTGACTAAATAGGTCCATGCCTTATCCGTTAAACAATAGACTGCAGAAGTGACCTCCGTCACAACCTCTCCTTCTACTTCTGAATCTGTGAACCAGGTTCAGAACAATCAAAAGGGCCCTCGGCAGCCCAATAACAAAAATAAGGGCAAGAAAGAGAAAGCCAAGGTGGGTAACAAAGAGAAGAAGAAGGTTAAGTTCCCTTGTAAACTTTGCAAGTAGGATCACCTCACTCACCAGTGCCCTCTACTCGAAGAAGCCCAGAAGTTGCTTCAAGAGAAGAAGCCTGTTGTACTTAAAGATCCATTTCCTAAGGGGTAGGGTTCAGCTTCTGACACCTCCAATGCTGGGGGCACTACTCATGCTTCAGTTGATCAAAATTTCATTAAGATGGTTAATTCGGATGCACTCTTACAAACGAGAGCAAGAAATTATACCCCGGATGCACATAAAAAGGATAAAGAGATTCCAGAATCTTCCACTCCTCTCCACATACCTGTGGACCCACAGCCCAAGATCCTAAAAGGTGTCTTGAAGCGGGCATCACACAATCCCAACGCACAGGCTGCTACCAACTATAATGTGGTTGAAGATATAGCCCAAACCCCTTGTGCTATGTCCACCTTAGAAGTCTTGCAAAGTTGTCCGTTACAACTAAATGCACTTTTGGCAACTATCGGAAGCATGGAATCACCCAACATGTCTGCACGGTTTTATATGTCTGATATCAAATACTGGTTGTCGTACCACATTGCCCTTTAGATAGAGGTAGTTCATGGTCCCATGACCATTGGACGAGCTGTCATAGATGAGGGAGCGTCTACATGTGTAATGTCGATTTCCTGTTGGAAAGCTTTGGGTTCCCCCGAGCTAGCCCCCTATAACACACTTCTTAATGCATTTGATGCTATAAATTTCCGTCCACATGGAGTCTTTCCATCATTTGATGTCACATTGGCCGGTAAGACAGTGGCTGTAGAGATTGAAATTCTGGATGCTCCGCTTGATTACAATATGTCATTAGGCAGGAGTTGGACATATGCCATGTGAGCTATTGCATCGGCAATTTTCCGAGTTGTTATGTTCCCTCATGAAGGTAAGATTGTTACGGTCGATCAGCTTTCTTTCTCTCAGCGAAACAACCAGACTTCATCGGAATCCACAGTTCCTTTAGTTGATCAAACTGCCCTAGTAAGTGCGAGTTTAGGAGCAGGGCTTTACGAGTCATTAATAAGCACTTTTGACCTTCCCTCTTCTGTTCTTTTCATGCGTTCTGATGTAGGTACTTCTACTGAAACTTTCACGGTTGGTCTTAGGAATGATCCATGGATCCTTCCTACTGTATCAGAACCTTCAGTTCTCCATTGTAGAGATAACATACATGGAAGCACAACATGCTGCAATGGAACATATCGTGACTCTGCCAGTCTCTGCTGAGTCAGATATGGACTATGCTCTTGCATGGTCATTGAATTCTACCCACTCTTTTGACTGTTTAGACACAGTCTTACCATCTTATGAAGCCATTTTGGAAGCCATGATGGGCCTAGACCATCCATGGGAACATATGCATCACAGGTCCTACGTGCTTCCAAATCTAGACAGGATAGAGAGAGGAGAATTCTATGAGACCCGGTGGATTTGTTGATTTGTCATCTTTTCCTTCTACTTCAAGAGTTGTTTACGCTGAAGGGAATATGGCTAATATATCGAGAACAATCCCGGTTAAAATTTCCACCAAACTCGGGGTCGTGGAAAACATTTTTATTGGAGCAGATTGTTCTCCAGAAGAGATCACTCTGTATACCAAGCTTTTTAGAGAATTCCGCGACATTTTTTCCTAGTCTTATGAGGAGATGCTAGGCATCGATCTAGCCATCATTGAGCATGTCATCACGACATACCCTAATGAAAAACCTGTGAGACAAAAGTTTCTTAAAGCAGGATTTATCTGCCCGATTGATATGACAGAATGGGTTTCAAATCCTGTTCCAGTTGATAAGAAGCAAGGTACCATACGAGTCTGTACCGATTTCCAGGAATTGAATAAAGCTTGTACGAAAGATAACTATCCCACAGCATTTATCGACCAGATCATAGATGCCTGTGTGGGACACGAGATGTTTTCTTTCATGGATGGATTTTCGGGATATAATCAAATTCAAATCAAACCCAAAGATCAACACAAAACAACTTTTATTTTCCCATGGGGAACCTTTGCTTATCGGAAGATGTTGTTTGGCTTAAAAAATGCTGGAGCTACTTTCCAGCGAGCGATGAATTTCGCTTTTCACGATATCAAACACATAGTTGAACCTTACTTGGATGACCTCCTGGCGCGATCTCGAAAGAGACGGGATCATCCAGCTCATTTGAGACTTGTGTTTGAAAGATGCAGACAATATAAGATTCGTTTGAATCCTAATAAGTGTGTATTCTGCGTCGAATCAGGACGTTTACTAGGTTTCATTGTATCTAGTCGTGGCAGAATGGTTGACCCGTTAAAAGTTTAGGCGATTGTAAATCTGCCTCCTCCTCGCACCTTGCGACAACTTCAAAGTCTACAAGGCGTGTCTAACTTCTTGCGATGCTTTATCATAAACTATGCTAAGATTACGAAAGGTTTTATGAGATTGCTTAAACAAGATACCTACTTCTTGTGGGATGAGGTTGCTCAAGCATCGTTTGAGGCCTTGAAAAAGGCACTACTTTCAGCCCCCTTGTTGAGCCCGCCAGATTATGCAAAAGATTTTCTTTTATATCCGGCGGCGTCGGTTAATACAATTGGCATAGTATTAGTTCAGGAGGACGACATGTTCCAAGAACATGTTGTTTACTATTTCTCTCGTGCATTGATAGCTCCTGAGATCAAATATTCGCATGTTGAGAAGTTGGCACTAGCTACGGTCTATGTGGTACAGAGACTTCGTCACTACATCCTTCTATGAACAAATACTGTGATAGCAGAAGTCAATGCTTTTCAGTATGTTCTCACTCGATGCATCATTGGTGGGAAGTACAATAAATGGATTGTAATCTTACAAGAGTTCGATTTGGTATTTCAATCGGCCAAGTAAAAGAAATCACTAGTGGTCGCCGAGTTAATCTCAGAGTTTCCGAGTGACTTAGAGCATGTCGAGGAAGAATCATCATTCCCGGATGAACATATCTTCCTTATTGCTTCGTCTGACCCATGGTATGGGGATAGTTTAATATATCTCCAGACTTTGAAGTGTCCTAGCACTTTTTCTAGAGAAGAATGACGCAAACTGAAAAGTCATGTGAAAAACTATCTCATCATCTCTAATGCTTTGTATAGATGTGGGATAGATTCCATCTTACGACGTTGTTTGACTTTAGAAGAAGCAGAATTAGTATTAAATGACGCTCACAGTGGATCTTGTGGGGGTCATCTTTCTAGGTTGGAAACAACTCAGAAGATACTGTGTGCCGGGTATTTTTGGCCCACAATCTTTAAAGATTGTGTGGAAGCTGTGAAACATTGTCGTCCGTGTTAGTTTTTCACCAAGAAAATGAGAGCACATCCAACTCCTCTTCATCCTGTGATTACAGCAGGTCCCTTCAGAAAATCGGGGGTTGATTACATGACTTGCAATCCAGTTTCGGCTGGAGGACATCATTATATCATCGTTGTTGTCGACTACTTCACCAAGTGGGCGGAGGCAATGCCTACTATCAAGGAAGATGGAGAAACTGCTGCTTATTTTGTATTTAATCAGATTATTGCAAGGTTCGACATACCCAAAGAAATTGTGACTGACCACAACAGTCATTTTCAGAATAACATGATGACCAATTTATATACAATGTTAGGTTTTTGGCAAGAACATTTGTCTTCATATTATCCACAGGTGAATGGACAAGTCGAAGCAATTAACAAAACTGTAAAGGTAATACTGCAAAGGACTATTAATGCCAGTCGAAATAACTGACACATCATGCTATACCTTGCTCTTTGGGCTTATCGAGTGAATGTAAAGACTGCTACCGGGTTCTCTCCCTTCCAACTTGTGCATGGGATAGAAGCAGTCATTCCGATTGAATGCGAGATTCCTTCGTTAAAACTGGCTGTTCAATTACTACTAGATACTTCAACACTGGAAGAATGTTTGTTGCATTTAGAGCATCTAGATGAGCAGTGCCGCTACGTGCTCACAACAAACAAAGTTCATAAGAAATAAGTCAAAGGACAATATGACAAGTCTTTCAGACCTAGGGTGTTCCTTGAAGGAGATCTTGTTCTACTTTGGGATCAAGACAAGGAACCTCTAGGACCTGGAAAATTCAAGTCCATGTGGCTAGGGCCTTACATAATTTCTAAAGTATTGAAGAAGGGTGCTTATGAGCTAGTAGACTACGAGGGTAATAAGCTTCCTGGGCCTAGAAATGGGCTCTACCTAAAGAAGTACTATGCTTAAGCAGTTGTGTTTTTTCTTGTAACATAGTTGTATATTTTGTAGAGCTAGTTTTTTGCTTGTGTTTGTTAGTTAATCTTACGTGTGTCTTTCTTTTTGTGTATCAGATGTCGACTGAACATTTCTTAGGATTTGTTGATGGCGCCAGTCGCCACACTCGATAGTTAGCTTCAGCAGCTTGGGTCATTTACTCACCAGCGGGCCAATTGTTCTCTTCGGGGGGGGGGGGGGGTTTGTTTGGGTCCCACTATGAACAATATGGCTGAGTACAGTGCAGTTTTCGAACTTCTCCGAGATGCTCCTAGTCATGGCATTTCACATTTGGAGGTAAGACTTGATTCACAACTAGTTGTATTTCAGTTAACGGGTATTTATCAGGTTAGAGATCCTCTTTTTCTATGATAGTTCTTGTGAGTTAGATTATTGGAAAGACAGTTTGATTCCATTATATATCAACACATTCCAAGAAATTTCAATGCATTAGCTGATTCATTTGCAAATTATGTTTTAGATTGGCATTTGTATCATACATTTCCATAAATAGCATTTCACACATAAAGTTAAACACACACACATGTACATAATCGATACTGTATATATATCCAATACTATATAAAAAAATATAAGATGAGTTTTGGATCACAATTCTATCACAAGTCATGTCATAAAGTACAAAACTAGGCTCGGTGGCCTAAAAAATATACATAAAATATCCATATCCTATGGAGAAGGAGGGGCCTCATCGGCATCTACTGCCTCCTGATAACATATGACTAACCTAGCTATCTTTCGTAGCACCCTAAGCCATGTTGCGGGCACACCAACTACATCTACTTGCATATCAATAGGTATCTGCTCCATGCAGCATGCAAGAACATCATGAGTCAACCGACTCACTTTTTGCTCTATGGTCCCTAACATAGCATCAGTTGCACCCACATCTGCTGGCCTCACGAAGATAGTAGGATGTCCCTCGGGACGAATAGGTCCAATATCTGCATTTGACACTTGTTTATTACTTCAAAACTTATCATAAAAATCATATAATTGAAAATTTGAAAAAATTAAATAATTCTCAAAAACGAAAACATACCAATATCTCCCCAGGCACCACCTGGAGTAAGTACCAGCTCTGGATCATGGTGAAAGTCTAATCCAGCATACAGAAACTGCTCGAATGTCGGCACTGTCTCTCCCACCATCCCCAGAAGTCATCAGTATGATAGCAAAAGTGACTTTCACCACCACCCTGGAGAAGAAAAATGTCACCCCAATGGCTTAATCTTGGTTCACGAGGATTGGCTGGAGGTAGAGCCATGCCCAAACTAAGAGCAGGTACCCTCTCAAAGAAGAAGGTACAAAGGATGCTGCCATATCTAAAGTTCTTCATACTCCCGGACTTACAATCCGTGAGTTGAAGCTTCATATTTGCCAATAAACTAGTGCACCAATCGTACACATGACCTTGCAAGCATCTAACACCGATATGCATGGAATGCCTCGAGGCTAAGTGTTGTGTGGCACTTCCTGACATTCGGTTTAACATACTCACAATAACCTTTGGAGGGAGGCTTTCAATGGTAGAAATTAGGATTTTACTTCCTAATTTCTCGGCTCCCGCCGCACAGTATGCATTCAAATATTCTTGCACCGACATAGCACCCACATTGCGAGAAGATCCTTTCAAACTTACCGCATCTCCCCTCCTAGAGAGTCCGGTAATGAAGTATATGTCGTCGACAGTAAGGTTTGAGGTTTGTGCCTGGATATCAAATGCATTGGCATCTACATTCCAGTATTGAACGAGTCTTTGAAGCAATCGATTGAGTGCCATCATGTTCACGGTTTGGTAAAACTTTAACAAACCACATCTTTGGAGTACATGGAGAGTGGTCAGTTCTTGCATTGCCACCCTATCCATCTCCTCATGTTCTCTCTCCCTCCAAACAAGTACCATCCTGCCACAAAAGGTCAATTTTTAGAGTCTCGACACTTTTTCCTTCATCTTAAGGGGTGTGCGCTACTCTATTGCCACACAGTCACGCATGGGCGCTACTGTGCATAAGCAATAGTAGTGCATACCTCCAGTATGCCCTACTTTGCCTATTGCAAAGTAGCGCACATGCTTTGCACACTTTGAGCATGGCCTTAAAATTGATTTTGAGCTAAAAAATTGACAAATAAACCATGGAAATGCAAGTTAAGATGAAATTAACTTACTTGATGGAGGCAAAATGTCGATTGGTTGCTTGAGTTGATCGCCACGAAGGATTGAAATCCAAGGGTTTGCTCCCAATTTTTTCTCTACAATGCCAAAATGAAATTTGAGTTCTTTAATTTGAAATTACATATATGAGTTTGATTTTAAATTTTTACCCACTTTGGTAAAATCTCTATAGTTTCAAATTCTATCAAATTGTGCTATTTAATCAATGAATAGCTACATACAGTACTAAGGTAATTTTCAACCAATGGTTCTCAAATTTTCACTAAAATTTTGTAGTATCAATCCTTTAAGACTAAATTTCTTGATGATAGACCTTTTCAACTAGCTCATGGTTAAAATTACATATCATTTAAGATTTTTTGTCGCGATTACTAACATGTTTGTTGAAGTTCTAGTTTTGGCAGATCATGAGTCATGATCCTAGAAGCTGTCATTTAAGTCATTTTAAGCTCTTGTTTGGACTATTGAAACCTAAACAAGATTGCCGAGAAAACTTGTCCTCTTCAAGCTCATTAAAGGAACTGAAGGCTCATCCACATAGGTATAGAATTACCCCTTTTCTGGGCCTTGGTGGATCATTTACGGAAAGGGTATACTCTAGGTATACTCTTGTATACGCTAGAAGAGTTCTTCTTCCATTGTTTTACACTTTTTTGGGGGAGGAGACTAACTTTCTAAAAAAGGACCTTTTGGATCCTTCTTTAGGGTTTTCAGGCTCTCTAAACATGAAAACACCAAGTGAGCATTCACCTACTCGGGCTCGATGTGAAATCCACGAGAGGGTAAAAAGAGGATTGTTTAAGTTTTTCAAACTCTATAAACAGGAAAACAACGGTGATCATTAACCTACTTGGGCTTGATATTAAAATCCACGAGTAGGTGTATAGAGGATTGTTTAAGTTTTTCAGACTCTATAAACAGGAAAACACTAGCGAGCATTAACCTACTTGGGCTCGATATTAAAATCCACGAGTAGGTGTATGGAGTTATTGTTTAAGTTTTTCAGATTCCTTAAAATTGAAAACACCGACGAGCAAGAACAGATCTCGGCTCGATACTAAAATCCAGAGATCAGTAATATAGAGTAATCTTCTATCTCTTCTTCGAACTCTGTAAACAATGAAGAAGGTCCTGAGTCTTGCTCCCATGGCCTCATTAAAATTTTTACATGGTTGGATCTACTGAGTTTTCATTCTTTCTTGGACTCATTAAAATAACAAGAAATGTATTCTTTTATCTAAAAAGAATAAGGGATAAGAAGGATGTATCATATCTTCAGTTTCAAAGGCAGTTCAGTCAGTCCTATCCTTGAACACAACACCTACTTGAGTCTATCATGTCAGTTGGGTTTAGTTTTTGACCTTAGGGTGAACCTGATCTTTGAGTTGTTTACTCCCCCAATTGGCTATTCTTCCAACCATATGGAGGGCCTGCTAATGTCTCATACATTATAGGTTTATATCATTTCCCCATTATGTTGAAAACTTCCTAAGTCACTTTGTGTCGTGCTTACTGTTCAAGGATATAGCCCATGTCAGCCATTCTGCAGTTTACCTTGATCTCATGTGTCGACCATCCTAGTTTCAGTCTTGTTACATATATTACTCCATATCTGATCATACCACTCGTACAAAGTGAGAGATAAGTGACTAAGTGAATAAAAAAGTTAGTCACCACAGTTTTTTCAAGGGATAAATGACTAAAATTGAGCAATTTTAAGTGGGCCAACTAAAAACGACTAAGATAAATGACTAATTTAGTCATGGGATAAAATATACGACTAGATAACAAGTGACTAAAATAAAAATGACTAACATAAATGACTAATTTAGTCACGGGAATATAAATATGACTAGCTAACAACAATTACGAATATGAATTAGTCATTTATGTTAGTCATTTTTAGTTGTGTCACACCAATAATGGAAAATTAGAATTTTGATAATGAATTTTTACAATTTATTAAATTTTAACAATGTAGATGGATTTAGAGACCCTGGCCCCTTAATGGGGGTCTCTCGATCCATCTATAGTGTCAAAATTTAGTAAATTGTAACATTGTAGATATATTTAGAGACCCAGGTGATGTTAATTGTGTCACTCAACAATGGAAAATTGCAATTTTGACATCTAATTGTTACGATTTATTAAATTTTAACACTGCAGAGGTCTCTAAATCTATCTGTAGTGTTAAAATTTAACAAATTGTAAAAAGAAGTTGTCAAAATTGTAATTTTTATTACCAGATTCCATCAAATATTTTGGAGCATATTAATATAATATAATTATTAATGTGATATAGTTTTTTTTTTTGTAAGTACCCACAAGGATTTGAACTTGTGACCTTCCATTTACAACTGTTTTTTGGTTGCTCGAATATCCCTGACATGCGGGGGTGGCCTGTGGTCTGAGAAACCATGACTGAGGGGCATCTAAGCCATCAAAATCACTGAGAATCACACCCATCCTGGAGCACACCAGCCTCAACTTGATTGGGTTTTTGGGTGTCGCCTCCCAATTAAGTCACTCCTAAGGGGAATTGAACTCAGGTCGCCTTACTGACGAGTCCCACACCTTAACCAAGTGAGCTAGCAAGATATTTTGTCTCAATTACTTATTATTATTTTGCATCATGTTAGATGAAAATTTCCAATTTCATAGCCTCCATTAATCATCCATATGCATCCATTCATCATGGTTCTCCTTATGCATGAGTTCAGAAAGTTCTAAAGTCCCCCGCGGGTTCCTCTCCCGCAAAAAATGCTAATATCCTCCAATTTAAAACAAAAAAAACTCCATTTTTGTAAAATTCCCTTAATTCTCATCTCCTTGAATTAGTATTATTATTATTATGCCCTCATAATCCCTAACCCTTTCACATTCCCTTTCCCATTAAAAAAAATGATAATAAAACAAATATTAAAGAAAGGGAAAATAAAAAAATGGACAAAATAAGAAAGATTGTCATTTAAAATAAAGAAAGGGTAATAAAAAATGTATTAATACTATATAGTAAATACTATAATATGGTAATATATGTATCATATAGTTATTACTATATATTAGTTAATATATTAATACACTATATATTGATTAATATAATATATATTGAGTGGGCCTAACGATTAAGAGCATGTGTTTCCTTATGGGAGGTTGATAGGTTCAAATTCAAATGGGGTTATAGGTTAATAACACATCCTTGAGCATAGGGGGTCCCTTGTCTCACAAATAAGGGGGTCTCATACGCCAAATTTATGTCTAACTTGGCTTTGACCTTAAAAATATATTATATATATTAATATATTAATATATTAATATAGTCATTATATATATTATATAGTTAATATATGTAATATATTTATATTAATATTAACAAATTAAAAAAAATATATAAACAAAAGAGAGGGAAAAGTGAATTTGTTGGAAAAATGGAAAAATAGGTAAATAAAAAAAGAGGAGGGAAATTAATTTTGAGGGTTGTGTAGAAAAGATAAATGAAACTGAATTACAAATCCAGGTTATATAGAATTCTATGATGAAGATGGAAAGGGATCGAAAAGAGCAGAGTGATCTGATAGAGGTAGCTATGAGGAGGAATCTGGTTATTTCAGGATTGAACCTGTAAACTCTCCCTCTTTTATTATCGGTGCATGCCCATGTCTAGTCGCTGCAGTACTATGTCTTTTAGGTGTTTCTTTTAAAATTATTTCGACATGCACGTTGATGCATATAGTGCAAGGGAGATAACTTCGATAAAAAAGTACTTGATCAAGTGCACAAGCTTCATCAAATATTTATTTTCTTTGTTTTTTGCTCTCATCTAAGATTTTTGTGCTCCATTCACTAGAGTAGCTCGAAATAATTGATGAAATGTCAGGTGGCGCCTTCTTATAGCCACCAATATTAGGGGGCTAATTGGAATGCATGATGTTGATTTTGAATGACATAGGTGATGATTATAAATATTAGCATGACCATGCTGTGGATGGGTTTGTCGGGAATTCCAAGCATGACAATCCTAAAACGTTCAAATGAAAGTAGGATGAGATAAGAGATGCCGAGTACTAGGCGTTTCTGTCGTCTTTGAGTCTATAAACCCTCCCATATCGTGGAGGAATTCAAACCGCTAGTCCATGCCAAATTTTAGTACATTCAGAAACAATTTGAAAAATTTTCAACGTTGGCCCCATTCATAGGTCACTGTTTCCCATGTTTAGTCCTTGTAGTGTAGTCTGGGTTTGCTTGTTTTGTGTTCTCGCAAGTTTTTTGTCATGAAATATATAGGAATTTTCCCAATATAATTTATATGCATTATTTAAGAGTGCACATTAATTCACATACAATATTGTATGAACAAATACATCATGAACAACAACTAATATAAATATGATTTTTTATGAAGATGACTCATATACATACCTAAGTTTACAAGGTTGAGAAGTTCAGCTGGTGGAACTTTTCCCTTAGAGGGTTTTCTTATCCAAGACTGATATATGACCACATTATAAGAGCACAATCTACTTCTCGACCCAGCTGATGGTTAATGGTGCATTATTGGTAAGGATGGTTAATGGTGCATTCTTGGTAGCCATGTCAATTCAAAGTAGGAGGCAACATGTTTTTCCTATTGGGAAGCTCGAAGCACCCATGTACTTGATGGAATTTCAGAGTGAAAACCATCTATATTGTTTTATTTCCACTATTATAATGATCTTACAAAGAAGCTTTGCGAGGATGGAGTAATTTTTGTTGTTGTTTAATGTAGAGGAGGGAGTAATTTTATCCCATGTTGAAAAATGGATCATAAAGACTATATCCCCAAAAGTGAGATTCATGAGGAATTCAAGATCAATAGGGATTTAGTGTCCAAGAAAGATAATTTTCTATCCAAGAAATGGGTGTATCTAAATCTTCTCAGGTTGAGAGAAAGCATAAGTTTCTCTTGATGATAGAGAAAGAGCATATGCAGTTCAAGAAATAGGCTAAATTGTGGCCCTCTGTGTGACATTCCAACTAACCATCTAGCCAAAAACATCTATAAAGCAAAGAGTTCATGCTTTCCTGCTTCAACATACTCCCTTATTACAAATATATTTCTCATTAAACTTCATACTAATAGTTTAACAAAGTTACCAGTAGTGCATCAAGCATAGGTCCTTCATATCAAGTTCTCTTGCCATATTTGCTTTGCACCACGCTATCAATTTCTCTATATCTTCTCTAAGAGTAAGATCATCTACATACAATACTAAAACAAAAAACTTAGATTACCATGGATGGGGCTCTTTATTCAACCCATAAAGGGCCTTATTCAACTTTCAAATCACCTCAAAGCCTCTTTAGTTGCTTACCCTATCCAAAGAAAACCCTGGTTGGACTTGGCCTAGATCCAAGAAGTAGTGCATGAAGCCTATGCTATTCATATCTAATTCTATTTCCAACTTTTCTTTTCAATTTTCTACGAGTCTCTAAATTTCATGAATGTATAAGATCATCTACATGCTAGACTAAAATAGGTAGATTAAAAGAGTACCATGCATGTCGTGCCTAATTCAACCCATAGTCTTTTTTAGCTTGCAAATATGTCTCATGCCTAAGCACCTCAAATCCTCTTGGCTGATTTATGTACACCTCCTCAATAAGACCATCAATAAATGTTGTTTTCACATCTATTTGATATATATGCCAACCAAGGATTGATGCTAAAGAGACAAGATTTGATGGAGGTATACTTGGAAACATGGGTAATTTGTTTTCATAAGCAACTCTTTTTTGGACAACCCTCTAGAACCCTCTAGCCACTTGTAGAGATTTGAATTTTTCTATGCTGCCATTGGCTGCATGCTTGACCTTGCACAACATGGAGTCAATAACAAACTTCATCCCTTTGGTTCAGGCACAATCTCCCACACATCAATCCTCAAGATTTTGTCCTTGTTCACCATGACACCCTAACAAACTTGTTTACTTGTTGCTTTCTCAAAATTACAAGGGTCTATATCAAATGTTGGAAGACAATTGGTGATACATAATTCATTAATTTCTCAGGAGATGTGTTACTTGAAATGAAGTCTTGGGAGCTCCAACTTGCTCGACAACCTTGTGTAATATTTGCATGAGCCACGTAGGAGTTTTGGTTAAACTAAAGGTAAAGATGTATTCCTTGCACCTGTGGAAGCTTGATGATCTAAATCTGATTATTTGAAATATGTGGATCATCCTTTTGGGAAGAAGGATCCTCTACCTCCCTAGTGACAATAGGAGGTTCTTGAGAGTTGAAGTATCATGCATCTTCGTCAAATTTGACATATTTTCTCATAACTACCTTCCACAAAGATGGAATATATATTTTCTAACATTGGAGGCTTTTAATTCTTGGTTTGTTATCTCTGAAAAAACCCATAACACTCTTACTTATGTCGATTACCACCATGGAGTTATGATTCAATTTGTTCCTTCATTTCCTTTTTTGAACTCTTCCTCAACATTCTTACACATTGAAGTCAAAAGTTTGGTATGGTTCCCAACTATTTTAATTCCATTAGAAGTGCAAATTGGACATTCTTATGCCCATGATTTGTTCTTCTTCTCATGGAAAAAAACTTGTGAGAACACAAAACAAGCAAACCCCTATGGTCCATGTCCTAATAACCCCTATAAACAATATGGTTCTCATGATAATAAAAAATTAAAATTAAAAATTAAAACAAATTTCAACCCAAATCCGATGCTATTGAAAACCAAAATCCCCAAATCCCAATTGTACTGAAATGGTCGCATAAAAACCCTTGAACCGACCCGAATGCAAACTGTGAAACAATGTTAAATGCCGCTGCAGGGGGTTTCCATTGCACAAGCAAGAGCAGCTGTGGGAACATGAATCGACTCCAAACTGTGAATTGGTGAAACAATGTTGCCTGGGGTTTCCATTGCACAAGCACGAGCGTGAGCAAGAGCAGGGGGTTTCAATTGGACAAGCAGGAGCAGGAGAAAGATTAAGAGCAGGAGCAGGAGTGGAAATGTATTCGGTATGTGGCCGTCATGTCCCTAACCTTACTTTCAATTATGTCTGCAAATCATTTTTTCATCTACTGTTGAATATCAATTTCATATTTCTCTTTGTAATATTCGTATTCCTCTTCATTTTCACTGTGTACCTAAGGTTCTAGGAATGATGATAGGATTTCCAATGGATCATGTAATGGTAGTGGCACTTGGGTTTTATGTTAGGGGCTAGTCTATTTATTCTGGCTTGAAACATACGGGTCCATCCCATCCCATTCAGTACATCTATGTCTCTGGTAGGAGAGAACGCAGGCTCTCGATTCCTTAGCTTTCACAACTCAAGAAAAAAAATACATTTGGTGAATACTTTCCCACTCATCACCTGAACAAAAATGATTTGTTTGAGTTATATGTCAAACTTGTTACCTGATCAAACCTGTGACTAAAATTTCCCCATCTTTTCCCATTGTTGACCTTTTCTAAAAGTGGTCATGTCCATTTAATAAATCGATCACAATGTCAAACTTTGGCTTTGAACTGGAAGTCATTGAATTTGAACTTATAAAAATCAAAACTTATTCATGAAAATTTTACATAGGGAGATGTTGATTTGATGCTTGGGTAAGATCCAAATGTGGGGAAAAGAGAGTAGATGAACTTTTAAATGAAGGCCTCGATTTATGAATCAAATTGATGATGAAGACATAGTTGTGGGTTGATTTGAGGACCTATTGGACAATTGAGTGATCCAAAATTTGGGAAATATTTCAAGCACCAAAAGTGAATGAACCAAATTGAAAAATCAAACTGAAAGTAAAACAATGAAGGGGAATCCCCAATCACAACATTTAACATTAGAAGAATGGGTCAAATTTGAATTAGTGAACAATTAGGGCTCCAATTCAAAAATCATGGCCAATTTTGAGATCGAAAGAGGGATTTAGTAGTTAAGGAAGCAAAGATGCCTAATTTTCAAGTCAAGCTTGATTTGGAAATTGGGAAGGAAATTTAGGTAAATAAGAAGAAGAAAAAATTGAGAAGTCATAAAAAAAAGTGAAACCAAGAAATAATCAAACAAGTAAAAAATGAAGTCTTGTTTGAAATCATATAATATTTCAAAAGAATGAGCAAGGTTGTAAGAAAATAGAGGAACCAAGGTCAATACAATCCAAATGAAATCATATTCATAATGTAAAGAATAATGAGTAAAACCCCCTCCCCCAAGTCTTCTTCAAAAACCTAGGTGGAGCGGGTAGGGGCGTATTGTTTAGGGTCAACAATACAAAAAGAAACAGATGCATTTCTAGTACTTAATGATGTTAGGGTTTCTCTTGCTTGTTTGGCATGTTTCATTTCAACATTAAATTAGAATTTTAGATTCTTTTTTATTTCATTTGATGAATTTTTGATAAGTGAAAACCAATTTATTTTGATTATTTCTCCTCTTTCATTTTATTTCTTTGTTGGAAAGGTTCATTTAACATTTAAATGTCAACAATTTTCAATTGATTTCCATCAATTAGTTAGTTTCCTTTCATCATTTTAATCTCAAGTATCAAATATGGACATGGATTTTTTCATGTTGTAAAAATGTTTGACATTTACAAACCCAAATCCCAAATACCACTTGAAATCCATCTGGAAGTGAGTTCTAGAAACATGAAAAAGAGACTCAACTCTAAAGCTTCATCACTACTTTGACACCAAAATGTGCTTCAAGGATAACCTCATGTAAAACATATATTATATTACAGTGAATATGTAGCTTGAGAGACTTTCTAGTTAAGCTTCAGGGTTGTTGTGGTAAACATTGTATGGACATTGATCACCGTCTTCGAAAGGAGCATTGCACTTGTAAAATATGTAGGTGGTAACCGAAGTTGTAATACTATTTCATTTTAAGATGTCCTGTCTATTATGATATAAATGGTAAATATAATTGGTTGTACCAATATTCTCGTGGCATTTAGAGGACCTTCTCAGAATATGAGGACCAAAAATGTATTACCTAGTTTCTTGCCTAGATGCTTGACCTTTCTATAGAATAGTCTTGGGGAGATCCTCCTACTCTAGAGGATCATCATCTCTTACTTATAGCCTATAGATGACTCCACTCACAAGAGCCTCATGAAATGTTTTCCAACACTAGATTATTGAAGCAGTGCAGACTCCACAACATCCATCCAGTTGATGGCATAAATCACATTGTTCTTCCTTTGTGTCGTTCAAATCATTGCTTGACCTTCCTAGCATTGTTTCTCTATTTGGCAGTTTATATGCGAGTTGTCTAAGCAGGAGACAATACAAACCCAAAATAATAGATGTGCAGAGTTTTAGACAATACCTCATGAAAACGTATCCCTTTTTTGAAAAAATGTATTGAACAAATACTTAGGTAGTCTTAGTTAAAGGCTTATTATCCTCCAACACCACTGCTAACCATCTAAGAGAATGGTAGTTGAAAGACAACCTTTCCCTTAGAGATTCACTCTTCTAGAACAACATATGCTTGATGGATTACCAGGCTCGCCAAATGCCCTTAGTTACGAAGGTCCTCTTCACCTTGATAGGGGTTGGATAATCAGTTGGGTTTGTAAATTCGGATCACTCCACATCTTGCTACCATATGAGGCTTCTAGGGTGATGTAATTTACCTATAGTATTTTCTAGGCCTCATGGACCTCCATGGCGTTAATGATCCTTTGGCGTATAATATATATGGCATGTACCTACATTATAGTGGCTGGAGTTTTCATTCCTTCTTCCTTTCTTGGCATTCAACATATTGTCCATTTAATACTATGAAAGCCCTTATCTCTACTAGAGTTATCCCACAAAATTTTTATTAGAATATTTTCTAGTTGATATAAGCTCATGTTGAGGAAATACAACATGACTGATATACATGGGTGGAAACAAGAACTTTGGTGTATATTTGGAATTTAGTAACGAGAGACACAGGCTCCACTATCTATTTGTCAATCTTCTTGGTCACTCTTTGTGATACTACCTCCCATATCTCCATAGGGGAGTCTGACACCAAGCATTCGCAACCGAAGAATGTGCAACTTTATTTGCGTTCTATATGGTCAAGCACAACACTACTATTAGAGGCTAGGTATGCTTATTCTCTCAAATATTTTTTGATTTAAACAATAAAATGTTGCTCTATAAGTTTGAGACACACTTTTATGAAGAATCCTTGGGTTTAGAAGCTTGAAAATCATTTGATATTAACTCGGAGAAGCCTTGGGTTTAGAACTCAAACAAAATGCCAGGTTTTAGGAAACTTTTCGGCCAATCCAGGCTTTGTAGTCATTCGATTCCTCTGATTATTTCGGTGATTTTGATCTAAATAGGTGGCTTATCTCACACCAAGCATTTGTAGCCAAAGAATATGCAATTTTCTCTGCGTGCTATATGGTTAGGCATTCCCATGCATCCTGAGGTTGAATATGGAGGATGAGGCCCTAGATGTTTCAAAATAGTCCCTTAATTGATGCACAAACAACAAATGAAATTGACGCGCAAACAACGAATGAAATATCCAATACGTGGATCAACGCTCTCAAAAAATTCCAGCTAAAAGAGATGTCTAAAATGGATTTCAAAAGACTGTATAAACCCTCTTCCTAGGCTAGAACCCTCCTCTTAACACAATTCATCCCCTATGCTGAAGTTTGACATGTGATGCTATAGGAAAACCCTCTTTCTCTTTGAAATTTTGACTGATGTACCATTTTCCTAGATGGAAAGCTACTAAAGATCTACAATGCTCCAAGCCTCCAACAGGGTTTGGCCTCACTGAGTGGGTACCAAGAGTGAATATCCTATGCTTGCTCTGTATAGTTACCTGCTGGGACTCTCCTTACTTCTTTCTGGTTCTTGTGATATAAACCTGTACAAAGTGGTTGATGTTAGTACAACTATTGTGATTAATCTCTTGATGGGTTAGTGTATCTATTTATTTTCATATATATATATATATAGTTTTATTGATTAAAATGCTATTCAACTGGCTTAGAGATCAAGCTAGGTCTAATTAAAGATGTTGCATATTTGCAGAAGAGAATAGCTCTTATATGCATGATTCAGGTTGCATATCTATATATATATATATATATATATATATATATATATATATATATATTTATAGTTTTATTGATTAAAATGCTATTCCACTAGCTTAGAGATCAAGCTAGGTCTAATTAAAGATGTTGCATATCAGCAGAAGAGAATATCTCTTATATGCATGATTCAGGTTGCATAATTCTAAAATTAAGGGCTATGATGGATGAAAATGCCAAATTCAACATGCATAATGCCAAATTGAGGCTAGCTTTGTGCTTTATCAAGATCAGATTTAGTGTATGCATGACTGGATTGCAAAGCTGATTTAAGTGGATCAATTTAGTATGAAGGTGTGGATAAAATTAGCTGTATGATCAATTTAAAGTGTCAAGGAATCAAAATTATAAGGAAGGAGCTGCACTGGTTTATAGACGAGAGTTTAATGTTTTCAAAAGGGCAAAATTCGCATGTTCAGGTCTCCAACTCTGCTCAGATGTCCATGTTGTTGTTAATGAGGTATAGGGCATATTAGGAACTGATCTATTTTCTATGCAAAAAGGTCTCAAATTGGTGCTATAAGTCAGTACAACCTTTGAGGTATCCATGATCTGTTGTGGGAAGACTAAAAGCAGCACTATTTTGAGGCTGAGCATAGAGTTATTTTAAGTTGGAGAATAGGTTCTTCAAGTTAAGACCAAATCAGTGTTGTTATGTTGAGGATCAAATCAGCATTTTCGATTTGATTTTTCTTGCAAGACAAGTTAAGGAATAGGTTCAACACTAGCATGAGGATGAGGGTGCATGTTACCATCATGAAAATGTGGTTGAGGATAAATTGAGGTCCCCAGTTCTTATCTAATACCAATGTTTCCTTTAATGGCGAGAGTGCACATGATAAAACTAGAGTTCACCTAAAGACAGGCCTTCCAAGAAAGACATGCTAAATAGGGAATCAGGTTTGCATGAAGGGAGAGAAAGTCTTGCCAAGCACAGAACAGTCTTATGATTTAGAGCATTATCCTCAACTATAAAGAGGGGAGCAGACAAGCCAATAAGCATTGATGCTTAGCGCATCCAGTGATGTTCTCCAGTGTGTTTTAGTGATCATCTTCTTCTTTGTCTTTCATCTCAGGATTGAGTTTCAAAGAGCTGCAGCTGGCATTTCTAGAGAGTCAATTCATTGATTTGTTTCATTGTAGATTCCATCTCCATGAAGTAAGAATGAGAGATGAATTGCAATTGTGATGTTGCCAATCCCCTGAAATTCCTTGTAATCAAGAGAGAATTAACTATTATGTTGGCTAGACTGTGTAAGAATCTACAAATCTGGTTAATAAAATAGTTTGCTGATTTTGGTTACTTGATCCTCTTGTTTTTGTGCTTTCTATAAAGCTTTTCTTATGTTTTAGCACCTTCATGCGGTCTTGATTTAGAATCTGAGATATCTTATTCAACATGTTTCTTTGCATGTCTTAGCCTTGTTGAATTTCTCTCTGCATGAACTGTTGCTAGGAAGTAGTTTCACTTCCCCTTTGAACAGTGAGTATCGTTTTTCTCTTCTTCTCCCATGTCTTATGAGACTCCTTATCCCAATGGATGATAGCACCTGTCACATAAGAATTTAGAACTTAAAGTTAGAAATGTGAAGAGTTTTCTTCATTTATTTGAGCAACCTAATTGCATATCAGAAGTGTTTACTTTGCAGATCAATGAAGTTAAATTTTGGATCTGAGGTCTTTTGACCTCAAATCTGAAGCATCTAGTGGTAGATTTGAGAAATTGGTTTGCAAATTTGAAGAATATGAAAATTCTTATGGACACCTCCCTTGAGTTAGTGAAGCACTGAGAGTATCTTTTCTATTAACAGGCATTGATATTAGATTGCCCTTTTGAAGTTCCTCTTTTCTCGAGGGTCGACTTTAGGAGATAAAAAGGCTCTATCCACAAAATATCCCAGAGAGGATTTCTTTTTAAACACAACACATACATTTTCATATTCAAAAACAGTAATGTCGGTAGTGGTTTCCACATTATCGGGATTACTTTGTGGTAGAACTTGGGTATGAATTTCCTTGATGTTTTGGAGGTCACTATAGCTGTTATCAGGATTCTCATTGTCATCCCGATCAATAGTCAGATCAATAGATCTGCTATCAGGAAGAGGGGATTCCATCAAGAAGAGGATTAAGGCCTTGTGGATGCTGGTGGGCCAGTTAGGATAGTGTAGGCTATTCAATTTGGATAGGCCAGTTAGTAAATGCGACAAAGACAAGGAAACCAAGCTTGGAGAGACATATTTATCTCTCACCTCAAACCCTAGCACAAATCAGTTGGATGATATTCAAAAAGCTGAAAACTTTGAATTCCTTGTAAACTACCATGACAATATTGACTAGGGTTTATTGGACAGAAGTGATGATGAGGAGGGGATTTCTATGTGTGATTTGTCACGATAAAATTCCAATTGGATTTCCAACAAAGGAACTGCCTTGCAAGTTTTTTTTTTCACCCAAGATGCATTTCAGAATGGTATTTTTGTGAACTTAACTGCCCAGTATATAGGGATGAGTTTCAATAACTATTGCATATGGGAAATGATTTATCAAATCCTTTCATAAATATTTATCTTTCCATTTATTTACTGAGCACATGATATTATATGATTTTAAAATAGTTGTTACTGCTTATTGGAATTGTCAAGATGTAGGATAGTTAAGGAATTGGTTAACATTGATATCTTATGTAGTGTTTTTTTCAACCATTTTTAACAAATTAATTATGTTAGTGTATAGTTGATTATTTTTATAATATTTGTAATTTAGTCTTTAACGTTAAGGGGTTGGTGCTCAACATTGGTGACCCAAGGCAGGTTATTATGTCCTTGTGGAACATGGGATTCTAAATTCCAATTAGTAATTTTTATTGAATATTTGTAAATGTTCTAGTTTCTAAAATAATTTTGCTCTATATGTCTATATTTTTAATATATATAATTTTAAATATATATATATATATATATATTAAACGTGTCCTTCATGATTCCAGGCATCACCGTGTCCATGTAAGACATGTATTTTCGCGTCCTCCTTGTCCCGTGTCCTTGTGTCAGGTGACTTAGTTTCTTCCTATTAATCATATATTGTAAGATGCCTAAGTCATAGTACCACTTGGTTGCCCCAAGCACAAAATCATTCACTTGTTTCCACTAATCAAAATTTTTTTGAGATGAACTTTTTATGCTTTGTAGGTTTGCCATTTTTTAAGCAAATAACCTCTGAAAATAAAGAAACCAACTTTAAAACTTGGACCCAAAACAAGAACTTACCCTCTATTTGCCTTCCCTATCGTCTGGAAAACACGTTTTGACAAACTTCAATAATCATCCAACATTGTGGTCGCCTCTTGCAATGTTGTCAGATTTCTAGCAAAGATTGTTAACACCCAAAAAGTGCTCACTACCTCATCTCCATCATTACATGACTCATTTTTCCATATTTCCTACCATATTTGCCTCCAAAACCTTAAAAACCCATTAAAAAGCCTCCAAAAGGCCAAAAAAACCCATTAAAAAGCCTCCAAAAGGCCAAAAAACCATTAAAAAGCCTCCAAAAGGCCAAAACCCCCCCTTTTCCCCCCAAAATAATGTAAATTTCTCCAAAAATAGCAAAAACCCTCTAAAAAGGGAATAAAAATACAAAAGAGAGGAAAAAGAGGGAAAAAAGGAAGCAAAAAACCTATACAGTTGACCTAAACCATATGGTGCCCAAAACCATGGGTCAGCACTCCACCACTAAAAACCTATAAATAGGTGATGGAGGCTCCCCATTTCATATCCACAATCATCCCTATCCTTATGCTGCTGAAAAATTCCATTGAAACCCTAGCTCTCCACTTGGAGCTAATTCTTGAGAACCCTTTTGGCCCCATTTCCAAAACATCTTTGGAAGAAGGAGAAGGAACAACACTAGAGCTTGGAAGAAACCCTCTTGGACTACTGCAAAGGCTCCACCAACCTCTACATCTGAGGTAATTTTTAATACAAAAAGAGAGATCTTCACCATACTTTCATGTTTTGTTATTTATGTTCATGCTCATGTTAGTTTAATTTTATTTTACTGTGCTGTCATATTTCACCATTTTTCTGAACTACTACTAAGGAGTCCCTTCTCCTTAGTAGGTTCTCATTTGCACAAGCTAGGGTGAAAACCCTAGCTGTAGTTTTGGTGACTCCCCTAGTGTTCCTTTGAATTTCTGGTTATAGCTTTAAACATTTTTAATTTTGTACAATATTTTTCTGTTTTTTCCTTTCGGCTGTCCCTTTCTACTGCCATAAATCGTGAATTTTTTCCCCACAGTTGCGATCCAACCGCGGCTTTCAAACTGTTACCTGTGATTCGACTGCGGTTCTCGAACTGTTACCTGCGATCTCCCCATGGTTTCCAGTCTGTTACCTACGATATGACCATGGCTTTGAGCCTGTTTCCTGCGATTCGACCGCAGCTGTTCACCATTTTCTTGCTATCCGCCTGCAACTTTCGGCCTTTTTCCTGTGGTCCACCTGCAGCTTTCAGCCATTTTCCTGCTATCCACCTGCGACTTTCGGCCTTTTTCCCGCGGTCCGTATGTGGCTTTCAACCATTTTCCTGCTATCTTCCTGCAACTTTTAGCCTTTTTCTCGCGGTCCATTTGCGGCATTCAACCATTTTCCTGCTATCTTCCTGCGACTTTCAGCCTTTTTCCCGTAGTTCACCTGCGACTTTCAGCCATTTTCCCGCGATCTGCCAGCGACTGTCGACCTGTTTCCCGCAAATCCGACCGCGCAGTTTCGTCACAGACCCGCGATCTGTTTTCTGCACCTTTTTCCTGTTTGAACCCAGTACTCTGCTACAATATTTTCTGCACCTGCACAGCCACCTATCATATCTGCAGCCATACTTCCCTACAACCTTTTTCTGCAATATTATTTCTGTTCCATTTACAGAATTTTTTAAATTTCAGCATTTTAATTGAAAAGAGAAAATTTTTCATTTCAAAGTTTAATTTCTGCATTCTTATTGTTAGTTAGAAAGTTGCCCACCCCGTGGCACTTTTACTTGGGTTCATTATCTCACACGCACACACTCTGTCACCTAATTCAAGTGAGCCCTAAAATACTACTTAACACAACCAACATTCTAACCCCACTTGGGGAACACATAAGAATATTGTAGTTACGTAGGGTCCGGGGGATAGGCATCCAAATAACACCCCTCGGTCGCTTACACTTGAGACATAGTTGTTGTCCATTAGGGAACCAAAATCCCCTAGTATTTTTTGGCACGATCACAACCAGTTTATCAGAGGGCCTCTCCCCTAGGAGGGTTGAAGTAGCCAGACTGGTTCCGGAGGCCTTAGTGGAATACCACAATCCATTCAGTCACCGAAGGATACCTTTCGTAGTTCTCGGTGTATCACCCGTATGGGGATACAACGACGATAGAACCAAACTACAGATTCACCTTTTCTGGACGTGTCATGAATGGGGTATCTTAGTTTCCTTTCTTCTAGGATTGACTACCCAATGGCCCTCCCAGTAGGGGGATATCTTTAGCCACTTGGCTCTACTATCCATATTGTTTGACTTGGATTTCATCACCTTGCAGAGGATATGTCTGGTTGAGTCATAATACTATTTAGCTAGGTGTTTACATGCTCCCTTACCTCCCTTTGGTCTAGCAAGTCCACTATTTTTATTTTTTAGGAAACCTGATGCTTGTTGGTATTCTGACCATTTTTTGACGCTCCACTTATTGTAGCACAACTGTTACAGTAAGTGTTTTGAGCTAGATGTTGGCTTGAGTGCCGTCTTTTTTGCACTCTCCTTCTGCACACTTGGCTACATTAGGGTTTTTGAGCTATTTTTCACTCGACACAACTCCCATATACTTGACACCATCTGTCACCATTGAGTCCCCGATACATTCTTAGCGCCTCCCGGGCCAACCCCCACAGCACAGTTCACTTGACACCACCCGTCATAGACGTAGAGCTTCATCACTCGAATCCACTCGTCGTAGATGCAGAGCTCCGTCCCCCGGTACTGACGCCCCTTATTTTACCTCTGATTCTGAGGCAGAACCCGAGAACCCCACTTACACCGCACCAACCAACCCCATGGCTAGCATGACTTCGAACCCTTTCTTTGTAGGGACCATTGGTGGAACATCCACCACCACCCTAGCTACCACACCTGCTTTGGGTATACCCTCGATGGGGGCCACATCCACCATTTCGGTCACTATACCTATTCCTGTGACTACCATACCCATCCCAACTCCACCAGTGGCTCACACTACCCTTGGCGGTGTAGGACCGTCCCATACCACCTTTGTTGCTCCACCTGGGGGCAACGTCCCCAACCTGAACCCAGTTCCTCCACTTGGGGGCATTGGCCCCAACATGTTCCCAACCATCAGTATGTCACATCCTTCTACTAGTTTGCCATTCATGGCTAGTCTCAACCTTCTTGACCTGTCCAGACTAACTAATGACCCCATCAGACACGACCCTGCGTGGCCTCACATGCCCACCAAGATCCCATTAGACATCCTGAAGTTTAAGGGCAAGGCAGGTGAAGACCCCCAGAACCATATTATGTCTTTCCATCTATGGTGTTCCTCCAACTCCATAGTAGATGACTCCGTCCGACTCCGTCTGTTATAGTGCACCCTCACTGGCTCTGTAGCTAAGTGGTACATTGAGCAACCCCATGGGACCCATTCCACCTTTACTTCCCTTGCCTCGAACTTCTTTGTAGTTCTTTCAGTTACCTGTCCGCTATGACGCAGGAGTTGAGATCCTACTGTCTTGCAGATAGAACACGGCCACGCACATCACTGACCACATTCATGAGTGGCGTCGACGTCGAAACCTCTGCAAAATCAAGTTAAATGACCATATCTTCTTAGATTGGTTTCTAAAAACTCTCCTTCCTGTCATTGCCAAGGATGTGGCATCCGAGTGACCCTAGTCTGAAGAAGAGGCCATCCTCAAATCCCAACAATTTGACCTTATTTACGCCCAGTCTGGTTATCTCTATTCCATCATACCTGACGCCCCCCGCGGTGATTCCTCCCGACATGATGCGCTGGGGGCATCCCATGTTACAGATGGCATCATTGGCCGTATAGCCTCACATAACCAACCCTTTTCCATAGCACGTCCTAGCCCTGGCCCCGACCTTTCAAAGGCTACATCCCATTCCAGAGCAACAAATTCATATGCTCCCATGGCACATCATCACCATTCCCATGGAACCTCATGTCCACCTCAGTGCTTTGGTCACACATCCCCCACTTACGCCCCCTCGGTCATACCTCAGCCTTATTACCACCTGTAGGCTGCACCAGCTCCTGTGTCCTCTCAAGCCCCACCTGCTTATTACCTGCCACAGGCATCCCTTGCGGCAACCCCACAACTCATCACACAGACGTATCAGCAACCCCCACAAGGTTCAGCACCTGCACCGCCTCCACCTACTTATTATCCACCGCAGCCTGCTCCCGCACCTGCACAACCCCAGAACCCACTTGCTGCCCAAGGGCAAGTGTATGCCCAACAGAATCTACAGCAGAACCAAAACAACCAGCGCCAACAGGGCCAGCAAAACCATGGCAAAGGTCGTAACCATGGGAACAACCCCCCTCCAGAATAAGGCGGTCAACCTCCCAATCCCCCAAACAATAATAACGTGGCACCTTCCAACCAGAACCCTGATCGGTCGCCCACCAAAAATCCTAATTTGCGGAAAAACCATCCTTGTTCTATTTGCGGGGACTATGGCCACTACACACATGCTTGCCCACATTTGGAGCGAACTCGGCAACTTTGGACCGATGATGCCCACCGCCAAGGGAACGTGGCTCCTCAGGCACCTCCCAACCCCCCACCACCTCAGAATCAACCCTTGGTGTTACAAAACCCTTTACCGAACCAAGGCGTAGTGAACACTCAGTCGTTGGTTCCCCCTCAAGGAAACACGCCACCACAACAGCAAATCACTTGTGCCGCTCCTGATCAACCCATGTTAGACTCAGGTACCCATCACTTGTTAATGATGTCATTGGTCGATGTCAACCTTCAAACCCGTTGGAACCAATATGGCTCCACCCCCAAAGCCCCTCCCGCCGAAAAAAACACTAATGCTCATCCCACTGATCAGTCATTATGTATACCTCTGGCTTCACTAGATGGTACCTCCAAAGCCCCTCGCTTCCCACTTCGCCGCATAAAAAATAACCCTAATGCTCGTGATGCTTCTAATTACAACATTGTAGATGACTTAGCCCAATCCCCCATAGCCATGTCTTCGTTAGAGGTCTTAAAAAATTGTCCTTCACAGCGCAAGACTTTGCTTTCAGCCATTGGTGCTATTGACCCAAATGATTCACAAATGATGGCCTTCGATTTGGACCAATCCAAACTACGCCTGCCTTCCACATTAGCATTCCAAGTTTCTATATCTGTTCGGAATCTTGTCATCCATCGGTGCATTATTGATGAAGGTGCCTCTACATGCATTATGTCCACATTCATTTGGAAGAAGTTGGGATCCCCTACTCTCCAGCAGTCCACCACTGTGTTGCGAGCCTACGACGGTTGTTTGGCTCAACCCCAAGGTCTCTTAGCTAATGTCCTCGTCCAGTTGGCTGGTAAAACAGTGCTCATTGACATAGAGGTCATCAACGCCCAACTTGATTATAACCTCTTACTTGGCCGCAGTTACATGTATGCCATGCGGGCGGTTGCCTCATCCATTTTTTGTACCATGATGTTCCCCCATGATGGACGCATGGTTAAGGTCGATCAACTCACCTATTATGATCCCAATGCCCTTGCTACACCCGAAAATGTTCTCCCCATGATTGAACAACCTGTTAGTGGTGCATATACCTCGTTGGTTTCCTCAGTGGGACCCAGAGTTTACTCAGATACGCCGATGACCTCAACATTCCAGGCCATTCCGCCCCCATCACCCACGAATGAAGTATTTGATTTATGTACCCTTTCCCACAATACACCAACTCCCAACCATCAACTGCCCTTGCTATCCCAACCACCATTGGTACCTAGTCATGTTGGTGTTACAACCATCCATACAATCCCCTTCCTATTTCCCCCTTCGGGAGTAGTAAGCGCCCCGGTTATGGCTACCATCAGCCTCCCCGGTTTAACCTTAGGATTACCCATATGGTACATTATGCCTCCCATTACCCCTCCGACACCAAATGTCATCCTACAACTGATGCAACCCATCACCACTACTAGTCAACCACCTCCCGGTGTCACTACCCCTTCATCATCCACTAATCCATCCCTTATTATCAAGCACACTGGGGGTAGAGGCCCACAACCATACATTGCTTTACCCCCGCCTAAACCAGTTAAGAATACCCCCGTGTTTCATGCTCCTCCCAAATGCTCGTTGTGTGATGAGTTAGGCCATGCTACTCATCAATGTCCACAATTACCTGCATTACAGGAGCACATGCAAATTCTTGATGATGACCCAAACATCCCGGTTGTTCAACTCGACCCAAACCCTAAGCCTCATGATAAATCACTGCATACCAACCACCCTTGTGTAATATGCGGTATTTACGCCCATTACTCACATCACTTCCCAGATCTCCCAGATTACAGAGCAGCTCTCTACGAGATGAATAATTTGGACCTTGAGATGGCGCCCCCCACCATTGAGGAGATCCACTCCCCAGTATCCCCCTCATCCGGAGAGATTAATACCATCTATATGATCTCTTCTACTACCACTCCCTCTTCAACCGATTTGACAACTCAAAGTTTTCACAATGATGAGGAGATCCTAAAGGCTCTCACTGCCCCTGATTACCCCTGGGAGGATATGCACCATCGTTCCTATTTCCTCCCGGAGGACTCCTCCTCCACCACAGCCACCCAATTTGCAGTTGAGTCCAAAGATTTCCTCCCCACCAAAGTCAACTGGTTTAAAGAGCCCATTCCCGCTCCTGATGCCTTTGAGGAAGGTAACATGGCTAATATCTCACCCACAATCCATGTTGATATCTCTACCCCAGGAAGTGCCCCTGAATGCATTACTTTGGGAGCCTCCTGCATTGAGCATGAGATCGGAGAGTACACGAAACTTTGCCAAGAGTTCCGCGATGTCTTTGCCTAGTCCTACACCGAAATGCCTGGTCTTAACCCCGCTATCATCAAGCAACACATTGACACCTCTGAGTTAGGGGGCATAATAGATTACCTTGACCGTGGGATAGGGGGCATGATCAACCATTTTGAACCTTCCCCATCACATCTATCTCAGTATTTCAGTGACCCCCTTCTTCCAACCAACACATATGTGATCCACAATCACAAACCCCATGCACATAGCATGGGGGCAGGTCATTAACCCTGCTCACTTTTTCACATGTGTGATCTCAACCATTTTTGAGGTCACATGTCACTTGTATATACGATTTGATTCGATACACCTAGTATTCTGCCCCTGCAGGTGATCATTTCTCCCCACCACTGCATCCTTGGCTTGGTGGGCTCACCTTTATTTGCAACCATTTTTCATTGTAGTTATTTCCTTTTCCATTTCGAAGTCCTTATGACCTCCATTTTTCGCACCATTTGCACTGCCGGATTCATATTTTCGTGCCCGTGATGATGCTTGAGATCATTTCTCGCTCTCACCAACAACTTTAGGGCATTTTTTCCATGCCCCATGTCTCCATCTCGATTTGCACGCCACATCATCCATTGTCAGATTTTAGCATTCCTTATACCATCGGATTCATTTTTTTGAGCCCGTGATGATGCTTGAGATCATTTCTCGCTCTCACCCCCATATTTTTTGGGTATTTTTCCCAAAACGCCCCCTATCGCCTCAATTTACGTGCCACCTCAGTCGTTCTCTGTTTTCGACACTTTTTAAATCACCGGATTCAGTTTTTCAAGTTCGTGATGATGCTTGAGATCATCTCTCGCTCTCACAAGGTACAATTTCAACATTGTGTCTTGACACCTTGCTGCCTTGGTTTGTGCACCACATCGACCGCCATCGGATTGTTACACATTTTTATATGAGATAGTCACTCCACTTATACTGCAATTATTTCTTTTTTTTTCCACCATTCATCATCCTGCAAGGAGGCCCACCAGTGTTCCCCCCCACCCTCGTTCTTGGTTCTCATCAATGGTTCCTTGATTGAGCACTTCCTCCTTGCCTAGCCATTCCTTTTGTTCGGTATAATTTATCCCTTTTTTGTGCCGGACAAGTCCTTTACGAAAAAGGAACTTAGGGAGTTTCTGTTAAGCTCTTTTCTGACTCCTAAAACAATGAAAAGATCGTTGAGCAATCTTGCTTCCTTTCATGCTCGTTAAAGTACCTGAAAGGGTGTTTATCTGGTATAAGTTTAACCCTTTTCCGGACCTGGCAGACTAATTATGAAAAAGGAATACTCTAGTCACACCGGCTAGAAGAGTTCTTCATTGCATCCTTTTATGCTTCTTCGGACCTTGGAGACTAACACACGAAAAAGCACCCCCCTGGAGTCTTCTTATCGCTTTCAGACTCTCTAAAATTGAAAGCAACCATGAGCATGCACTGTCCTAGGCTCGTACAAATCCACACGATGATACCATTCCCTTATTTCAGAGTCTTCTTATTGCTTTCAGGCTCCTTAAAATTGAAAGCAATCCCGAGCATGAACTGTACTGGGCTCGTACAAATCCACATGACAATACCATTGTGAACACACTTCTTCTAGTTCCTTAACCCATGAAGAAGTTCCCCCCATGCCTCTTGGCACTATGATCGATCATCTCGGTAGCACCCCCAATCAGGTCGCCTTTGTTCAGAGTATTCTGCAGTCTCCTGCCATTTTACACCAACTTGAGTATCACTCATCCCGGTCACTATCCTTGATGCATTACAGCTATGATCCCTTTCCCACCAGTCAGTTTCATATGCTGCCCGATCATCCCCCATGTCATACTCTGAACAAAGGAAGTTTGAGTCCACCCACTCTACTTACCTAGTTACCCTTCACCCCTGTAGTATGTCAATCCTACCATCAGTACTCTCACAATTCAGTTCTCCACCTCGTGATCCTATCAAGGAAACATCATTGCCTTGCTAGTTGCAGGTCTCCCTCTGTTGACGACAGCCCATCTATTCTAGAGGATAGACCTAGAGGTCCCTACGCCTTAGACTCATCACCATTTGTGGTGAGTGCCTACAGACCATTTTGATAGGAGTCATCAGTGCCTGTCCGAGTGGTTGTTTCTCACATGCTCGACTTCAACACCTTGATCGCATTGTTGAGAATCACGCAGGGTATATAGCCCTTCAGTTATTGGTCGAAGACCCCAGATTTCCCCCGACTCTAGCACATTGGTGAGTCACTTTGGAACACCCATTTATATGTTCTCGTGGATGTCTGGGTTGTGTAGGCGATTGTATTCGGAAGCCATCCAGTTATATGCTTCCTTGAGTACCCAGTTTAGTTCCAGTCACTCTGATCCAGCAACTCATCAGTTCCTCTGGTACCACACTCAGCAACACTATTGTTATTCCAGTGTATCAGTTCTTCAGCTCAGCCATGGTCAGCCCAGTAGTATGTCCCAGATTTGTGTCTCCTCTAGACCCTTATGATGTACACAGTGGTTCTCCATGTATCCTTCAGGTCCCCATTTTTGGGCCTCATTGTTATTTTTTATATATATCTAGATATGAGCATGGATATGCCCGCCTCGTCCATATATTGAGATTCTTCCTCATTTGAGGCCATGTATATTTCAGGTCCTCATTTTTTGGATCCCCTTGTTATTGTTCTATATCTTGATACGAGCATGGGAATGCCCGCCTTGTCCATATGTTCAGAGTATTCCTCATTCATTATTGAGGTCATGTACTTTTAGTTTTTTCACTTTGTTCGGGACCGTTGTTTCGGGCTCTAGTTTGTTTCTTCTCCTCTCCCCATCCCAGGAAAACCATAAAAGACTTATGATGTCTATCGGCCATACGATGAGCTCCTACCCTCATACATTAGGGGGCAATTTGTTAACGTTAACCCAAAAAGTTCTCACTACCTCATCTCCCTCATTACATAACTCATTTGTCCATATTTCCAACCATATTTGCCTCCAAAACCTTAAAAACTAATTAAAAAGCCTCCAAAAGGCCAAAAAACCCATTGAAAAGCCTCCAAAAGGCCAAAAAACCATTAAAGAGCCTCCAAAAGGCCACAACCCCCCCTTTTCCCCTAAAATAATGTAAATTCCTCCAAAAATAGCAAAAACCCTCTAAAAAGGGAATAAAAAATACAAAAAAGAGGAAAAAGAGGAAAAAGGAAGCAAAAACCCTATACAGCTGACCTAAACCATATGGTGGCCAAAACCATGGGTCAGCACTCCACCACTAAAAACCTATAAATAGGTGATGGAGGCTCCCCATTTCATATCCGCAATCATCCCTATCCTTACGCTGCTGAAAATTTCCTTGAAACCCTAGCTCGTCACTTGGAGCTAATTCTTGAGAACCCTTTTGGCCCCATTTCCAAAACATCTTTGGAAGAAGGAGAAGGAACAACACTAGAGCTTGGAAGCAACCCTCTTGGACTGCTGCAAAGGCTCCACCAACCTCTACATCTGAGGTAATTTTTAATACAAAAAGAGAGATCTTCACCATATTTTCATGTTTTGTTATTTATGTTCATGCTCATGTTAGTTTAATTTTATTTTACTGTGTTGTCATATTTCATCATTTTTCTGAACTACTACTAAGGAGTCCCTTCTCCTTAGTAGGTGCTCATTTGCACAAGCTAGGGTGAAAACCCTAGCTACAAAGATTTTTTCCTCTTGGCATTGTCTCCCGAACAGCCAACAATTTTATTTCTTTATGATACCTCTCTTCTCCTTTAGGTTTTTCGTAACTTCTAGCACAATTGTTGTCTCCAAGCACAAGTCCCTGTGCTTCCTAAACCTATTTCCTGTGATTTGCACCAACAATTTTAGATCTGTTTTTTCTTTGTTATGTATATCATTTTTGTAATTAAAAGAATCTTACCAAAAGAGAATTTTAAGCCTCATCTCTTCTCCTTCCATGCAACTCTTTCCTGTTGCATTATAATCCTATCCAACCTCTGACCTGTGTGACACTGTCAATAGACCAACTTGTTGCACCCGACACTTCTTCCAGGATTCTTTCCCACCCAATAATGGTTGTCACTCCATTCCCCATGTTGCTTGTGGATATTTTCACTACACACACTGCTGCACTTATTCCTCCAGATCTCTCTTCCACTTGGAAATGTTTTTGACACTTCTCCCTCTAGATTTTTTCTGCCATCAGGACAGATTCTATTCTTGTTACCACACTTCTTTGGAATATTTTTCACCACCCAAAAGAATTCATTTTTAAGTTATCCCGTTGCCTGCCTGTGCTCACATGCACACATGAACAACTTATGTGCATGTTTTGATTTGTTGCAATGTTTCCTGTATGTTGTTAAAATAAATTTTCATTTTGCTGCATGTCTTGCACGTTTCCTACTGTCACTACACTTCTGTTGTGCATGTTCGATCTGCGTATCCAACACATTTCTACTATGTTCATGACACTGCCACTATTGTTGAGCAGATGGAGCTGTCAAAGTGCCAGGAGGAGTCACAAAAAATGGTGGTGAAACTATCATGTGATCCCTTTCGTTGGTGTTGGGTTGAGGTAGAAAAATGTTGTTTATTGCTCTCTTCTCCTGCCACACCAAATATCTATATGTCTGAATGAATAAAATGTAGTGTGATGTGAGCCTTTTGTATTATGTTACTGCTGCTGGCCACCCCAAATGGATTTTTTTTTAAAAATTTCTTCAGAAAGAAAATACCAAGATTTGCTACTTTGCCACAAAATCTTTTTAAAAAAAATTTCCGAATCATTGGGGGATGATCCACTGTGGATTAGTTTATCTGAAACATTAAAATTTAAAACAATGATTTCATTGTTTATGATGTTAAAGACTCAATATAAATTGTGATTCAAGTTTCAGTAGTCATAAATGACAATCATAGAATTTATGAATTTATATTGGTGAGAGGATTGGCTTGATATGATGTGAAAATTGGAATAATTTTTTTAATAAAACTATTGGCTTCTATTGTAAAACTATTGGATTGGCTTCTATTGCAAAAATATGGGCTCAACAGAGATAACCTAGGATTTGCTGCTGAGCTCCATGTGTTTTTCCAAAAAATGTTTTTTTTGTGTAATTATTTTTGAGGGGGTTGTACCCATTTACACTAGATACTCCCCCAATATTGGGTATTGGGGATTGTTGCTCATGAACATCCCTAGTAGCTGGTTATGCTTTTGTGCCTGTCCCAGGTATGTGAAATTTGTTCCATTACTGGGTAAGCATTCTACAGGCCAGTGGATATACATCACCTGGCTACATGTGCAGTAAATCTTGGTAAAAGATAATGCAGATTTTGTTAAGGCTTCTGTAGTCTGAGCCATTGCTGGTGCATGCTAAATGAAGAAGTAATCTGCAACCTATTTGTCTCCCAATATTAGAATTGGTTTACTTTTTCTTATTTGGTCATTTCCCTTGTCATCCAAGCCATATTATGATCAGTAAAAGCAATTTTTATTTCATATTTCTTTGAGATATTCTTATTTAATTTTATAGCTTTTTGGATCTTTACTCTGTCAATTATTTACAATTTACGGTTTCAATCAGGGTAATTTTTAAGGGCGAAATTTCACCAATTGGCTATTTTTCGGGATTTTTTTCAAAAAATAAATTCGTTATTTGTTCATTTTTAGTCTCTAATATCGCCTATATTTACATAAAATATGTTTGTTTGTCATAATATTCGCCAAAATTTACACATTTCAATAGTAAATTGTATGTTTCATATAAATAATATTCCCCTTCCTATATATATGCATGTTTTTTACAATTCAAAATAATCGCCTAGGATACTATACTTAAGTATAATATTAGAATCCTTAAAAATTACCCTGGTTTCAATATATATTTGCAATGTGAGAAATCCAGTGTTGTGTTGAAATACTTCTCAATGTTATGTATATTGTATATTAATTTTTTTTCTTGTGTTTCAGGTTTTAAATGTTAAGAAACAAATTGAGCAAGTTCAAGGAGTGCAAACTTACCCAAGTGAACAGCAGTTGCTAATATATCAGGGAAAGGTGCTCAAGGATGAAACCACTATAGAAGAAAACAAAGTTACTGAGAATACTTTCTTTGTGGTTATGCTATCAAAGGTAGTTTTTGCCCATGATGTCTTTTGGAGTTTAGGTGAAATTAATTATGTTTTTGAACACATGATGCAAAAAAGATTTTCCTGTTTGCTTTGTTATTTGACGGTTTGTTTCACTGATGTGATTTTGTACTTTTGTTTTGGGCACAATGCATATTGAGTTTTTCGAGGCAAATAAATTGCTTGGATTGCAGTATTTTCCACTGACTTGGCAAGCTAGATGTAGGCAAGGAAAAGTTTGATTGTATGCCATTTCTATTATTGTCATGAATGCTAGAAGGACAATTTTTCTGAAGCCAGATATGACATTTCTATTCTAATGTAGTTGTATAATCTATAGAACCAGTTTTTTAGACATAGTTTTCTCTTGTGGCAAGGCATCGAAATATTTTGTTGCACTCTATCCCTCGGATGGTACCGTAGGCTTGTGTTATTAACTAAACAACTTTGCTGAATATTTATATATTATTTGCATATAACCTTGTAATGCCTAACATGCTGCAATTCCGGGTAGCGTTAATTTTTGTATTCATGAATGTGAATGGTACATCATCAGTATTCCTAGTTTAGATCTTCATTATTAAATATCATATGTCCTCGTGTACTATATACTCTTGTTCATCGTTACCTATGTAACAAAATTAAAATGGATATTTATATTTTACCATATCTTCTTCGTTAACATGGTATACTTTGATATCTGGCTATAGTTCTTTGTGATTGTAAATAGATACATGTTTTCCTATGTTTACTTGCTTGTATGATTAGTACTTAAATGTAGGTTTAGAGTCATAGATGACTATAAAAAATGGATACACTTCTTAACCTGTATTTCTTTCGAACAAGCTTAGTCTCAAGCAGTTCAATTGTGCCCATAAAATAAGAATATGTTAACTTGGCCAATATGCCTAATTCTGTTCTAGATGATCTCTGATTAAACAAATCACAAGACAAATCTAGGATAGCGTAGAAGACTGAAGATTTACAAGTCAAGGTGAAGGATGATTGGCTAGTGATTGTGAACTCATGCTAATGGCTAAGAACACCATACTAGCGACTGTGAACCCACTTCATGTTAGCCACTACACACACAGAGGCTACAATAATCCCATCCCTGTAACTTCAAATGCATTGATGACTCTAAGCACATGCTCGTGAACTATGATCCATGATGATGTTTGTGACCTGAATAGGTGACTTTTACGTGCATTTGTGAGTGGTACCTCCATGCTTGCAATTCAAAACTCTATGAGCTGCAATTGAGAACCCATACCATTGACTATGTACTAATGTAGACCTATGAACCAATGTTATCATAACAAAACCAGTTTTTCCAAAATGGGCTGGTTTGATTAAAATTCCCCACTTTGACCAAAACCAATTGTTTTGACTGGTTTAAAAGGCTCACTGGTCCAAATAAAGTCTTAAACTGGAAGTAGTTTTTGGTTGATTGGTTTTTGTGTCTAGTTTTTACTGGTTTCAGTCTGGTTCTAGTCTGGTTTCTTCTTTTGTGGTTGCCCAGTTTGGTCACCAGACCAGTTTTAACATTGTTATGAACACATTAGCGATTGTGAAGAATTGTTAACATGCCTCCTGCTATGAAGATATGCCAACATGAACTATGAAATTTGTGAACACAAGGTTGAAAATGAATCCCCACTAATGATTCTACACAAAGGCCAATAATGGTGCACCTTGAACAACTTTAGTGGTTGTAAACCCACCATTACAATCATCAACAATTGCTTTTGCACTTGTGACCAATGGCTATTAGTCCATGACCAACTAAAACGCACAACCAATAATTGTGGACCCCCACTGTTGGTATACTTACATTGACTATACCACAATAAAAAAATTCTGTTGTTTTGGTTTAAATTTCACTCAAGGTGCATCTTTTCTCTAAAGTTTGTTGCAAAAACACTAGACCAAGATCAACCCTATTCAATACCAACAAACAACAATTTGTACTTCAGATGGGGTTTTATTTTTGGTTTAGACAACAGTTATGTTGGCATTAGATGTCATAAGATATCTGAACTTTTTGATGCAGTATACTCTTTTTTTAGTGTTTATTGTTGATTTTGTTGTCATGCTTGTATTTTTCAGAGTGAGAATTCAACAACAAGCTCTTTGGCTTTTCATGTGGGGACTTGGTACATATCACCAATAATGACCAATCCCTTGATGATCCTTGGGAAGCCACATAAAGAAGTGTATAGTGTAGTAATACATAGGAGGAATTCAGGGGAACAACTTAAAGGTGGTAGAAATCCAAGCCCCATTGTGATCCTTCCAATGTAAACGAAGGAAGTATGTACACCTACCTACATATAATAAAGAGGTTAAGGGGAACAATTGAAAGGTGGTAGAAATCCAAGCCCCATTGTGATCTTCCCAATGTAAACCAAGGAAGTATGTACACCTACCTACATATAATAAAGGGGTTAAGGATAAAGATGCCTCCATTCCCTTGGGTAGTTAGGGGCAGTTTGCTTTTTATCATTTGCATTGTACTAGAGGTGCATTGTTGTTTTTGGCAACTCTTTTATAATTGTACACTCAAGTGAGTCATATCTTCTATAACGTTTCAGCTCCTCAGGATTCTGCCTTTAGTTATAATATAAATTGTAATTTTGACACTTCTGAACTCCAACATTAGGGCCATGTGTTTTTTTTCCATTGTTATTTCATAATTATCTCTTTTTTTGAAACCCCTGCCTTTTGTGGAGAGGGCATGCTTCTGGGGTTTCCCATATTTTTACGGTGAATTATGTGTGTTTTGAGAAGTCAATAATATATGAAAGATTCATTTTACATGGTAAATGTATGTGAATTCATTTCAGTTCTAGTGCATTTAATTTTTCAATCACATTAATTGACTCATTGAATTTGTTGGCAATCTGAAAGATTTATTTTGACATGATAGTTGTCTGAGTTGAACAAATTATCACATTATGTGTCAAATCACTTTCACTCTTCAGTGATGCGAATGCTATGAATAATTCTTTCTATTTTACGATACTTAATAAGAAAATATTTTAGTCAACTTGTAGTTTAGACATGAAAATGCCTTCATGTCGTTTTTGGACTGTTTATTTTGGGAATATTTAGAGTCAACAGTGCCAATGATAATTCCATTTTCAGTTAAGCTTTTTCCTGGGCCTAGACATTTGTAATTTCTGGGTTTCATGCATTCGCATCACTAACCCATCTTCGTAACAATTTTGTTGAGGCTCCAGGCTTTAAAATCTTGCCAACATCTTAAGCATATTTATCGAACAAAGCCTTGTTTTCATGAAATTGTTGAACCACAAAGAGATTGATATGTTTATCTTTTTACATGGAATTCTTTCCTAAGATGCAGCATAGCCTTGAAAGAGGTTTTTCGACAAAATGACTTCCCCTATACTCCATAATAGAGCGTCCTAGATAGAGTCCTCATTGTGACATCTTGCTTTTAAGGTGATTATATTTTCTATTTTCTATGAAATACTATCGACTTAACTCCATTTATTTTGTACTGCAGGATGGCAAGTCAGCCTGCCATGAATAGCAGCAGACATGCTACTGTAAAAATGAAAGGGTAGCTTGTTATTCAAAAAAGTGGTTGTTGCTCATAAGACAATTCCTAGAATAATTTTTACTGCAACTGGTTTTGAAGAAGTGAAGTTGAAGATAATTGTATGTATTTTGCATCTCAGATAGGAAAACGTCTCTAGCTATTGAGAGATCAACAATTGATAGACAATTAAAACAAATTTATTGCAAGTTGGATCTTGTATTATTTTCTGTCTGTGAAGGGAAGCAACTTGCTTTTGTTCCTGATAATCTGTACAACCATGGATTATTGTACTCATGCGTAGTTTGTAAGATCATTCTTCTTTGAATTTTCATCATTATCACAATTGAACTGCTATATCTTAGAATTCTTTAGTACTTGAAGCATTATTCTTGAATATGTTTGACATTCATTTTGTTCCCATGCAAAATTTGTTTGAATATCATCATTGTCAAGCAATAACACAACTTCTTAAATGGTGCTAGATCAATGGTAGAGCACCTGCAAACATCTCTAGCTATCGAGAGATCAACAATTGATAGACAATTAAAACAAATTTATTGCAAGTTGGATCTTGTATTCTTTTTTGTCTGTGAAGGGAAACAACTTGCTTTTTCTCCTAATAATTTGTACAACCATGTATTATTGTACTCATGTGTAGTTTTTAAGATCATTCTTCTTTGAATTTTCATCATTGTCACAGTTGAACTGCTATATCTTAGAATTCTTTTAGTACTTGAAGCATTATTCTTGAATATGTTTGACATTCATTTTGTTCCCATGCAAAATTTATTTGATTATCATCATTGTCAAGCAATAACACAACTTCTTAAAGAGTGCTAGCTCAATGGTAGAGCACCTTCCTAATTATAGGCAGGAGATTGGTGGTTCGATTCCTCCGTACCCTATCATAAATTAGTAACTAAGAAAACGACTAAATTCGCATATATACGACTATTAGTAGCTAATTTCCAGTATCTTATAGCACGACTAATGTTTAGTCGTATTTAGCTTAGTCATTAATATGTTATCATCTAGTAGTTTATTTAGTCGTATATTTGGTCATTAATTGTGACAATCAATGACTAAATCAGTGAGTATCAATGACTAAATCAGTGTGTATCAATGACTAAATCAATGACTTAATCAATGAGTAAATCAATGACTAATAAGTCAACCAATTAATGAGTAGTGAAATACGACTAGAGATAAGATAGTGGAAATCGGATACTATTAGTCACCGACTCAAAAATAGTCGTTTATAGTCGAATTTTAGTCATTTTTTGTTATTAATTTCTCATTTTGTACTAGTGTACCAGTTGAGTGTCCCTTGTGTTGGATGATGGAGGATGCCTCAAGGCCTCCCTTCCAATGGACTTCTTCCCATCGACATCAACTCATTTTGCTCTGGGATTGAAGTTTAGAGTTTCGGTTAGTACCTTGGAGATTGCAGTCACGAGTGGAAATTTTCCTTGCTGTTGAATAATGAGAATATATCAATGTCTCTTATTTGACAGGATCCTCAAGTGTTCGACTCCAAGTCCACTTATTCACACTTGTTGGATCGTACTCGGTACCTTGGGCCCCATCATCATTATCGATGGAAGCCCACATGTTTGTTAACGGTATACATCAAGGACTGGTAATCAAACAATACCCCCCATGTTCAACTATCAGCTCATATAATCACATGGTTAGGGTTTTTACCTTGGGTTGTTTTGGATGAAGACCTTGGGATGTTGATGACATCACCTCACTATGATATCTCCCAAGTTGTGCAAGACTGAGCCTCACTTATATTCGGCTCTCCATGAGACATAGATCCAGTTTGTTGTTATGGTTATGATCTCTTAGTTTGACATGGATCCACACTTGTATTTAAAGTGGCCATGCTTTATATACATCTCCTCGTTATGTATCGAAGATCATGTTGTATCACACTATACATCTATATGATGTCAAGATTGTAATTTCTTGCTGACCTTGATCTGTGTTTCAGGTGTTTCTGTGACTTGGTTCTGCGGTTTATTGCTCCTCCTTTGACTTGGAATTATAATGTATTTCGGCCATCGTTTCCCTCTGACCTCACACATTAGGGGGCATCTGTTATAGGTCAAATCTTCACTTCTCCGTCCGTGATCACCTTGAGCTGTCGATCACACAAAAGGACAACTTGGATTGAAGAGCATGATGACCTTGGATGATACCTTGACCTGACTTACCCTTCTGCAAGCTAGAAAAACCCTGAAAAACCTCATGTTTTGAGCTGTGCGCTACTCTACTTCAGCATACTAGTGCTCATTCCCTACTCCACAGGCTCAATAGTAGTGCACATCTCCTATTGTGTGCTATGCCACTTCAGTAAACTCCCTCAAAAAAGTTACAAACGTTGGTTGTTAAACACTGAAGTTGCATACTGTGCGCTACTCCACTGTGAAAAACTCGTGCACACCTTAAAATATGATAAAAAATATATTAATTCTATGAATTGGGATTAGTTGCACTTGGTTTTGCAACTTCCCCAACTTCCATTAAAACCACCTCTCGATCTAAACTTCCTTCCTTGTCCTATAAATACAAGGAGGATTGAGGAGAGGGGTTAGACATTGTTGTGACTCTCATTCACAAGAAGAGAAATTTGTATGAAGGGTTGTTATGCTGGAAGATTTCAAGTCAGAGAAGAGCAGGAGCCCAGAATCTGGTTGCACAAGCATGCTGCATTGATCAAGTATAACTTGTAATCATTATATGCTTTTGACAATAAAGGTTGAAACATTTTTTCCTGTCCCAAATATAATTCCTAATGGATTGTGTATTTATTTGGTTAAATGCTTGATTGTTCTTGATGTTTGAATTGCATTTGAATTTTATCATCTTTATATCAGTCAAGATACGCTGAGGAATGTATCTTTATGTTGCAGGTCTATTGAAGTGGAATATCAAGTTGAAGATTAAGCACGAGATCGAGCAAAGCTAGGATCAAACGTCGGTAATAAGGTACGTCTTCAAGATCTTTGATCTATTTCCATTTATAGATGTTTCTGTAGCGTAATCATTGTGTTTACCTGTCTCCCCCTAATTTGATAGTGTCCCTTTCCTCACTATAAGGTAGATTTCCTAAACAACACCCATTGTTTGGGAATTTTACCCTTTGTATCTATTTGGTAATTATTATTTAAGGGGGGGAGAAAATCATAGAAAGAGGACTATTGTAATTTTTTGTAGCCCTTAAGAAATACAGTTAGTTGTCGCTTGATATCTGTTTTTTTAATTTATCAAATTTGTTTGATCTATGTTGAAATACACTGATTTAGTTTGTAGTCACAATTAATACATTGTTCTGTAGTTTAGATGTGTCTTGAATTATGATCTATGTTTTCATGTTCTAAATGAATTTGTTTATTTAAATCATTTATCTATTTCTGCAAATGATCAACATATGTTATTAAATTAATGCAAATTTTCCAATTAGCATTTTATATGAAGATGATTTGAGGGGTTTAGGTCCATAAAACGAGGGGTAAGGCCTCGGTTGTCGAATCAGAAGACCCAAGGGATGTCTAATATATCTCTGGATGTGAATTTGCAGTGCGTGAATAAAATAATCAAAGATCCTAAGCTTTAACATTGCTGATGGGGGAGAATTTTGTTTTTGTTTGTAAAGGTGTATTGTTCCCAGGACGACTGTCGCAGCTGAAGGGATGAGTGGCAGAATAGGAGTCCCAACTGAGCATGTGTTCCAGGGTGGCGAGCAGTGATCAAATTTGAAGGGTGGGTATTAATTTTTATTGGAAGGGAATTTGTTCCTTGAGTCCTTCAAAGATGAAGGGCAATTTAAATAATTGTACTTCAATTGACAAGTATAAATTAACTAAACCCTCCCCCCCAAAAAATTCAAAAAACAAATATTTCCCATCCAAATCTTTACAATCTTAAACAATTGAGCACTCCTGAATATCTACATGATAAAATGGTATCTTTTCAATAAAACCAAAATTGAACACATTAATTTGACATATATGTAACATTAATTTTACAGTTCATTAAAATAACAACTATTTTGTTGTATTTTTCTGGGTTAGACCACACTTCATTATATAGAAAAACTACTTAGACTATGCAATAACCATATTGGGGCATCTACATGATGCTATGCATACTGCTAAGAAAATTACTTATTGTTAACTATGTACAAAAAGAAGCCACTAAGCAAAATGAGGCTATAATAAATCTACAACCAAAATCTACATATAAAACCAACCAAAACCTTAATTCAAACTAGAGAGAGGGAAACCATCCAAGCTTGAGAAATGTAAGAATGATGGACACTAGGAGCTTAAGAAAAAACAATGCATATCTCAAAAAAAAATTAAAAAATAATCCTCCATACCAACCAAGTTAGCAACACTAGCATCATAAGGTCCTAGGCATCAAATTTTGTTGTTCAACACTTGTCGCGACAACATACATGTATGGGATGGAGGCGAAATGGAATCAATCCTAAGTCAACTAGATCCTTGCAACACGGTACATGTTTGAGTCTCGACAATCTAACTTTTAAATTGAACCACAATTTGGTGAATTCATAGTCACTGGCATGGAATTTAAGTTATTTAATGAAAGAATTAATGTATCTATCTCTATGTCGAAACTATTTTCCATGCTAATGCGGGCCACTTCCCTCCTTATTGTCTTACCAAAAGGCATGATAATGAGGAATAAGACTTAAAATTATGGACTTAACCATCAAAGAAGCCTTATAGTCACATTGGTAAGGAGTTATAAGAAGATCACAACAATCCAACGTGTCGAATCAAATCTCAGATGAGAGTGCAAATTAAAGACTTAAATGGTAAATTTAATATAAGACATACTTATAGTTGTCTCTTACTCTTTGCGTCTTGACACATTTGATAATTTATGGTTGTCTCTATGCCTTGAACCAATTGATATTATAAGGTGAGGATGTGCATGCATAATAATCATTAGTCATGACTATGCGATGAGGATTTAAATGGAAGAGGATGTACAAAGATGTAATTTTTATACGTATTTTGGTGGCGAGTGTCGAAGAGAAATGTGGTGAGAAACCACATATTTTTGGAAGGACGGAGGGAGATTACATGATTATGATCATGCCACCCATCAAATTGAAGACAATTCCTGAGCCAATTGGTACTTTGGTCCAAATGTTTTTTCTAACTCATTGTTTCTCCATATTGTGTTCCTAGTGCCACCTCTCTATATCAATGCATAAATCAACCTCATCTTGGTTTGTGGTTCTAGTTGCATGCCATTATTTGTAGTTGCATGCCATTGAGTGTTGTTTAGAGTTGTCATGAGTCTGTGACATTCATGCAATAAATGAAGTCTTGTAGAGGAGGACTCATCAAAGGGGAAATTTGAATTTTATTTTGATGAAAAACTAGTAGACATTGGTATCCAGGTTCACATAGGTAGTAGGGACAATGTCGATGTATATGTAACTTCGGAATGTATTTCACATATATGTATATTGTATTCCTATAGAGATGTTATTATTCCTCTATACGGAAGTGGTTGTATTCCTATCGAGATGTTATTATTCCTCTATATGGAAGTGTCGTCATTTATAGTGTAAGTGTCTTAACTTATACTTGATGGGTTATTAGACCACCTTGTTGGAGTCGGCCCTATATAAGTCATGTGGGTAAAAGGGTTATTAGACCACCCTATTGGGGGTCGGCCATGTCGGTCAAAGGGTTATTAGACCACCCTAGTGGGGGTAGACCCAGTCAGCATTATGTTAAGTGGTTAAGTTGAGGCCGACCTAGTTGAGTAAAGGTCAAGTCAAGTTAGTGTATAAATAGAGAGTGTGTCTCTCTCATTTTACACATTCTATTCTCACTCACACTTTGGAGAGTGGCGCACTTGTGGAGGAGGAGGCTCTGCTGCTAGGAGAAGACTATCTCTTGTATTCTGGTTGTATAATTTCTCTATCTATCTCTGAGGAAGTTATTGGGGTTTTTCATCTTTATGGTTTTCCCCAAGTAAACTCTGTGTCTCTTGTGTGCTTGCATTATTGTGTCCATGATTGATATGCTATAGATTTGATGTACATGTTGTTCTCTCAGTTAAGATCCTAGATCAGATTGAAGTAAATTATAAAAATTTAACATGGTATTAAAGCTAGCCTGAAAGAAGGCATGATATGGCATGTATGACACTTGTTGCACTTACGATGCTAGGGCTTGATATAGAAAAAACCAGTCATCGTAGCACTTTCACTATAAATACATTTTGGAGATGTTTTAGGATATGAACTTTTTTCAGGTCAAAGATAAGATCCCCATGTACCTTGTGTCCAAAGGAAAACCTCTAATTCGTTTTAGTTTGTGATTTATGATCTGTACAATATAGGGTTTCTGCCTCTTCCAGATCTGAGTCAAAATCAGGTGACTTTGGGAAAAAGGTCATAACTTGGTCTAGGAAGATCCAAATGAAATTTTGTAAAAAGTGACAAGTAGTAAAAGACTTTACTATCTCAATAAATGTTTTCAGAGTCCGAAGTTGAACCAGTGACACGTGGCACGTCGTACAAGTTCTCTCTCCTGTATTATCCCATAAACAGGTCACGTTGTGACACTTGACATAACTCTCTCTCAGAGAATCCAATTGAGGTCAGAACTATCGAGATGGAAAGATAACAGGTTGGGATATCTTAGGAAAATGTTTCAGACCCTGTGGATCGAAAAGTTCAGAGTTACACCAGAAACAATCAGGTACATATTTTTGTCAAAACATAATTATTTTTAAGCACCTTCATTCATGGCTTCCGGAATTTAGGGCTTCGGAGAAAGTTGGAATTTTTTTAATAGGAGACCACAGCTGGATGCTACTCATCAAAATCGAAATTTAGAGACCAAGATCAGATTTTTTGGTTGGGCAGAAGGTCGGGCATGATTAAACCCCAGTTCCGGACTTTGATCGGAAAGATGAAAAATTAGGGCTTCTGCAAAAAAAATAAAATTGGAATTTTGGAAATTTGTGACCACGGCTGGAAGCTCCTAAGAAAAATTGAAGCTTATAGCTTTGAATCAAATATTTTGGTTGGGTGAAGCTCCAGGAAACTCAAACCCTAATTCAGGGTCCTCCCAAGTGAATCCGGAAATCTAAAAGGCAATTTCGAGGGGTGAAACTTTGCAATTTTCAAATTCTGAATATACCAACTTGATCATCTCATAAAGGTGCATATTTCTATCCTTTAGGTAGTTTAAAATTCAAAGTTTGAATTTTTGGGGTTTCTTTGACAAACCCTATTCCAGCTCCAGGTCTAGTTCTTGCAAATCAAGTGGATTGGGTTAATTCTAGAAGAAGATGGATTGGTCACCTGCATAAGTGAAGAAGTTCATGTTTCAGAGGGAGATGAGGCGAAGGCCTTCCATAAGAAGATTACAAGCAATCTTGACAGGTATGGCTTACAGGTATGTTTCATGGTTAAGTTTATCATATGTTTGTCTTCATATCATTACAATACAATCTTGATTAATTACTAGACTTGTCGTATCACCTTAATAGAAGATCTTCATTGATTAAGGTTTTGAAACTTATGAATGTACTAATGCATTGTGATGTTGTATGAGGTTTATGTTGTTCGCTAACATAAAAGGTACACCAAGAAAGACAAATCATGTTCTACTTCAAGAACATATGATCATGGTGACATGAAGACAAAGATTCATCCATTGTCATGGATCACATCGAAGATCTACTTTCGAGGTATGTATAACTTGGTCCTACAATGGTTAACCTATGAGAAATGCAGGTTACTAGCACAAGTCACTTAAGAGAACCAGAAGACATTATGCGGGTATGTTAGACATAACTAGCTAGCATACTAATCCAGGTATGTTTTTCCTATATCAAGCTAGAATCCTACCTTGTGTTAGGATATTATACTATTGTGTTGTTGATAATGATTATTCATGAAGTCATAGGTATGAATAGTCATGGCTGTATGCATATTATGTTTGTTGATGTATATGTAACTTCGGAATGTATTTCACATATATGTATATTGTATTCCTATAGAGATGGTATTATTCCTCTATAAGGAAGTGTCGTCATTTATATTGTAAATGTCGTAACTTATTCTTGATGGGTTATTAGACCACCTTGTTGGGGTCGGCCCTGTATAAGTCATGTGGGTCAAAGGGTTATTAGACCACCCTATTGGGGGTCGGCCATGTGGGTCAAAGGGTTATTAGACCACCCCATTGGGGGTCGGCCCACTCAGCATTATGTTATGTGGTTAAGTTCGAGCCTACATGAGTTAGGTAAAAAGGCAAGTCAAGTCAAGTATAAATAGAGTGCGGGAGGCACTCTATTTACTCACTCACTTCTCACACATGCACTCAAGGAGGAGTGGCGCACTTATGGAGGAGGAGGATCTGCTGCTAGGTTATGGATATCTCTCTTGGTTGGTTGTATCATTGCTCTATCTATCTCTGAGGAAGTTATTGGGGTTTTTCACCTTTATGGTTTTCCCCAAGTAAATCTTTGTGTCTCTTGTGTGCTTGCATTATTGTCTCCATGATTGATATGCTGTAGATATGCTGTACATGTTTTTCTCTCAGTTAAGATCCTAGATCATATTGAAGTAAATTCTGAAAATTTAACATGGTATCAGAGCTAGCCTGAAAGAAGGCATGATATGGCATGTATGACACTTGTTGCACTTACGATGCTTGGGCTTGATATAGGAAAAACTAGTCATCGTAGCACTTTCGCTATAAATCCGTTTTGGTGAAGTTTTAGGATCTGAAATTGTTACAGGACGAAGCTAAGCTCTCCATATATATTGTGTCCAAAGGACAACCTCTAAGTCATTTTACTTTGTGAGTTATGATCTGTAAAATATAGGGTTTCTGCCTCTTCCAGATGTGAGTCAAAATCAGGTGACCTTGGGAAAAAGGTCATAACCTGGGCTAGGAAGCTCCAAATGAAATTTCGTGAAAAGTGATAGGTAGTACACAGATTGCACTATCTCAGAAAACTGTTTCAGAGGCCGAAGTTGAACCAGTGACACGTGGAATGACATACAAGTGTGATCTCTTGTATTATCCCAAAAACAGGTCACGTTGCGACACTTGGCATAAATCTCTCTCAGAGAGTCCAATTGAGGTCAGAACTGTCAGGATGGAAAGACAACAGGGAGAGCTATCTCAAGAAACTTTTTCAGAGGCCGAAGTTCAAACAGTGACACGTGGCACGCCGTACAAGTTTGCACTCCTTTATTATCCCAAAACAGGTCACGTTGCAACATTTGGCATAACTCTCTCTCAGAGAATACAATTGAGGTCAGACCTGTCAGGATGGAAAGGTAATAGGTCAGGCTATCTCAGGAAACTTTTTCAGACCCTGTGGATCAAAAAGTTCAGAGTTACACCAGAAACAATCAGGTACATATTTCTGTCAAAACAGAATTATTTTTGAGTACCTTCATTCATGGCTTCTGGAATTTAGGGCTTCATAGAAAGTTGGAATTTTTGTAATCCGAGACCACGGCTGGATGCTACTCATCAAAATAGAAATTTAGAGACCAAGATCAGTATTTTTGGTTGGGCATAAGGCCGGGCTTGATCAAACCCTAGTTCGGGACTTTGATCAGAAAAGTGGAAAATTAGGGCTTCTGTAAAAATGGGAATTTTTGAAATCTGTGACCACGGCTGGAAGCTCCTCAGAAAAATAGAAGCTTAGAGCTTTGGTTCAAACCTTTTGATTGGGCAGAAGAGTGGGCTTCATCAAACCCCAGTTTAGGGTCACGTCCAGTGAATCCGAAAGTTTCAAAGGCAAAATTGAGGAGTGAAACTTTGCAGTTTTCAAATTCTAAATATACTAGCTTGATCAGCTCATCAAGGCGCATATTTCTATCCTTTCGGAAGTTTGAAATTCAAAGTTTGAATTTTTGGGGTTTCTCTGACAAACCCATATCCAGCTCCAGGTCCAGTTCTTGCAAATCAAGTGGATAGGGTTAATCCTAGAAGAAGATGGATTGGTCACCTGCATAAGTGAAGGAGTTCCTGTTTCAGAGGGAGATAAGGCTAAGAAGATTACAAGCGATCTCGACAGGTATGACTCATCGAGGTATGTTTTGAGATTTGTTCTTGATTAAGTTTATGGTATGTTTGTCTTCATGTTATTACGGTTAGTACAATCTTAATTTTAGACTTGTCATATCACCTTAATAAAATTATGAATGCACGATAGAAAATATTCATTGATTAGGGTGTTGACACTTATGATTGTACTAATGCATTATGGTGTTGTATGAGGTTTATGTTGTCTACTAACATGAAAGGTACACCAAGAAAGACAAATCATGTTCCAGTTCAAGAACATATGATCATGATGACATGAGGATAAAAGACTCATCCATTGTCATGGATCTCATAGAAAATCCATTTACAAGGTATGTATAACTTGGTTTTATAATGGCTAACCTATGAGATCGACAGGTTACTAGCACAAGTTATTGAAGAAGAACAAGAAGACATCATGTGAGTATGTTAGACATAACTAACTAGCATGCTAATCCAGGTATGTTTTTCCTATATCAAGATAGAATCCTACCTTGTGTTAGGATCTTATATTGTTGTTGATAATGATTATTCATGAAGTCATAGGTTTGAATAATCATGGTTGTATGCATATTATGTTTCTTACCATAATTGATGATATGACTAACCAGAAGAATCATGAAGGTATAGGTTTGAATAATCACAGGTTTTATGCATATTATATCTCTTATCTTGATTGATGATTCAACTAACCCGAAGAGTTATAGGTTTGAATAATCACAGGTTTTATGCATATTATATCTCTTATCTTAATTGATGATTCAACTAACCCGAAGAGTTATAGGTTTGAATAATCACATGTTTTATGCATATTATATCTCTTATCTTGATTGATGATTCAACTAACCCGAAGAGTCATGGGTTTGAGTAATTACAGGTTTAGACATGTTATGTTTCTTATGATTTGACTAACCATAAGAATCCTACATAAACCTTGAATGCTAATGCTTATTATTTCAGTTTGAAATGGTCATGACTATACATGCTTGAGATTATTGTTTTTTAATAGTATGCTAATGAATGTATGATTTTATATGAGATCATAAGGATAACACAATCATGATACTAATAAGCATGCATAGGGACCAAGGATGAATATGAGTTCAAGAACAGGTAATCCAAGAAGCAAAGATCAAGAGGCAGTACACTCCAGTGGTTTATGCAAGGATGCAGATATTCAGAGGGAGTTGACCATCTCTCTACATTCCACATGAAAAGGTGTAGAAGAAGCTACTTCAGATTAGGACTCTAGTAGCTCCTGCAAGGAAGCGAAGACTCAGAGGGAGTCCACCCAACGAACAAACAAAGATAAGTATTTGAATTGTCATTTCTTAAATAATACTGTTCTATAATGTATATGCTCATGTTCCTAGACTTAGGATATGTATTGTGCATAGTAGAATAGTTGCATTAATGAACAGTATACTACTAATATACATGGGTAAGTGGCCTATGGCACTGTACAACATTCCATTGCTACTTATCTAGAATGAAACCTCTTTGCTGACATGTTGGGAGTTGTGCACACTCTTAACAATGTTATGGTAGAGATTGGAAGGCATCTAGAAAGTTACGGGATATGGATAAATGTTGTATTGAAGCATTGGCTAAGACAATTGCATGACTGTATGACATATTTCTTTATGTGTAAGAATTTGTTCTGAAAATTATGAGATATTTCTAATCATGCAATTTAACCTGTTTTGTAGGAAAGACCGCATATCTTCACCTACAAAAGAAGAACTACAACATTTGTTCCAGCAACAAAGATATCTATTGAAGATATTGAAGATATTGAAGTTCCCGGGATCTGGGATGAAGAAATGAAATGCCATGATCCGTCGATCATGAAGAATGATGTTTGGGATGTAGTCCCAATACGTGGAGGGAAGTTTGTTATGACTTCCAAATGGAACTATCAGATCAAGCATGTTGCAGATGGAAGCATTGAGAAATATAAAAGTGATGAAATAGAAGATGCACCAGATGGATTTCAAGACAACATGGTGTAGTCATATATGTGTGCAGAACTTGGTATGGTAGGATAGACAACTTTCTATCCAGTTTGGGTGTTACCAAGAGTAAAGCGGATTCCAACCTTTACTACAAGGTTGAGGAAGGCAATCCAGTAATACTACTTTTGTATGCGGATAACCTGTTTGTTACAGGTGAAGATAGATTGATTGTCGACATGCAGCGGAAGCTTGCAGCTGAATTCGATATGAAAGATTTGGGAATGATGCACTATTTCCTAGGTATGGAGGTGTGGCAGAGTGCAGGTTGGATCTTCCTTGGTCAAGGGAAGTACACAGTAGATATCCTGAAGAGATTTAGGATGATGGATTGCAAGGCCATGGCCACACCTATGGCATCAAATCTGAAGCTTCTATGTGATGCTTCATCTAAGCCAGTTGATGTTTCTATGTATCGTCAGATGATTGGGTCCTTGATGTACCTGACGAACATGAGACCAAAAATTTGCTTTGCTGTGAACACATTGAGCCAGTTCCTGACGGATCCGAGGAGTGTTCACCTGGTTGCTGTAAAGCATGTTCTGAGGTACCTGAAGGGTACAATGGATTATGGGCTCAAGTATGAGGTGAATCAAAAGTTTAACCTGCAGGGTTATGTTGATTCAGATTGGGTTGGCAGTGCTGCAGATAGGAATAGCACATCTGGGTGTTGCTTCAGTATGGGATCAAGTGTGAACTCTTGGTTTAGCAGGAAGCAGTCCTGCGTAGCACTGAGTACAGCTGAGGCAGAGTATGTTGCAGCCTGATCAGCTAGTTGTGAGGCAGTATGGCTACGGAAGCTACTGTCTGAGCTATTTGATCTCCCGTTGGAGGCTACTGGTATCTTCTGTGATAACTAGAGTTGTGTAAAGCTGTCCAAGAACCCAGTGTTTCATGACAGGTCAAAACACATAGAGATCAAATATCACTATATCAGGGATATGGTGCAGAGAGGAGCTGTGAAGCTCCTGTATGTTGCGACGGACGAGCAGATTGCAGATGTGCTGACGAAGCCACTAGCCAGAGTGAAGTTCGAGTACTTCAGAGAGAGGCTTGGCATTCTTCAGATCGAGGACACTTCGAGGAAGAAGTGATGGACACTTTTGCTGAAGCCATTCCAAGCATGTTGGAAGGAGGATCCTTCACATGGCTGTGGATGTAAGCGCTGGATGATGAGCATCAGGATGATGTTCTGGTTTCTGCTTGGATATGATCAGTTGGATCATTTTTATGTATGTATGTACGCATCATGTTGGATGCTGGATATGATCAGTTGGATCATTTTTATGTATGTATGTACGCATCATGTTGATGCTGGATATGATCAGTTGGATCATGTGTATGTATTTTGTATATGCATCATGTTGGATGCTTGGACCATGTATCTGTATATGTATCAGGTGGATACATTATATGATCAGGTGGATCATGTATGGTGATATGTATCATGTATTTGTATTTGTATCAGGAGGATCATGTATGATGATATGTATCAGGTAGATACTTGGTATGCATCAGGTAGATGCATTGATGATCAGGTGGATCAGGTATGATGACATGCAGCAGGATGTTGCAGTGATGATCAGGATGATCATAGATGACGAGCTTCAGGATGTTGCTCCAGATGACATGTAGCAGGATGTTGCAGTGATGATCAGGATGATCATAGATGACGAGCTTCAAGATGTTGCTCCAGATGACATGCAGTAGGATGTTGCAGTGATGATCAGGATGATCATAGATGATGAGCTTAAGGATGTTGCTCCAGATGACATGCAGCAGGACGTTGCAGTGATGATGATCAGGATGATCATGGATGCATCAGGATGATGTATGGTGAGTATCAGGATGATACTCTATGGCTGTGGATCAGGTTGTGCAGATGAGCATGTAATCCGGTGCCCTGGGAGATTTGCAGATGGTCTTTCGAGGTTTTGCCTATGGCATGTAATATCGGTGCCCTGGGACATCTGGCAAATGCTCTTTCGAGGTTTTGCTCTGGGAGGACATGTAATTCGGTGCCCTGGGAGATCTGCAGATAGTCTTTCGAGGTTTTTCCTATGGCATGTAATAGCGCCCTGGGATATCTGGTAGATGCTCTTGCGAGGTTTTGTCCTATGGCATGTAATAGCGTTCTGGGAGATCCGATAGGTTGGGCTGTGTGCCCGTAATCAATCCTAGGATGCTCTTGCAAGGTTTTGCCATGACCACATATAATAGCGCCCTGGGAGATCCTACAGGTCGGAGTTGTGTACCTGTAACATCCTGGGATGCTCTTTCGAGGTTTTGTGGTGGGGTCACATGCAATAGCGCCCTGGGAGATCCTATAGGTAGAGCTGTGTGCTCGTAACAGCCTGGGATGCTCTTTCGAGGTTTTATGACACACGTAATAAGTCCTGAGGATTCCATAGTATGGTCAGTGATGACGAAGACCTGCAGGTGGTGGGCCTACATCCAGTATGAAAAAGGACTAGCTCTGTAGAACTTCCTATGACGAGTAGATTCAGAGATTGATTGAGATAGCAGCAGCAGTGACGATGATGATGACTCGATGATGATTATCCAGTGACGATGATCCAGAGAAGATGACTTGTGCTAGAAGAACTGTGCTGAGAAATACCTTCCTAGTTAAGAGGGAGTGTTGATGTATATGTAACTTCGGAATGTATTTCACATATATGTATATTGTATTCCTACAGAGATGGTATTATTCCTCTATAAGGAAGTGTCGTCATTTATATTGTAAATGTCGTAACTTATTCTTGATGGGTTATTAGACCACCTTGTTGGGGTCGGCCCTGTATAAGTCATGTGGGTCAAAGGGTTATTAGACCACCCTATTGGGGGTTGTCCATGTGGGTCAAAGGGTTATTAGACCACCCTATTGGGGGTCGGCCCAGTCAGCATTATGTTATGTGGTTAAGTTTGAGCCTACATGAGTTAGGTAAAAAAAGGCAAGTGAAGTCAAGTATAAATAGAGTGCGGGAGGCACTCTATTTGCTCACTCACTTCTCACTCATGCACTCAAGGAAGAGTGGCGCACTTATGGAGGAGAAGGATCTGCTGCTAGGTTGTGTATATCTCTCATGGTTGGTTGTATCATTTCTCTATCTATCTCTGAGGAAGTTATTGGGGTTTTTCACCTTTATGGTTTTCCCCAAGTAAATCTTTGTGTCTCTTGTGCGCTTGCATTATTGTCTCCATGATTGATATGCTGTAGATATGATGTACATGTTGTTCTCTCAGTTAAGATCCTAGATCAGATTGAAGTAAATTCTGAAAATTTAACAATGTTTCTTACCATAATTGATGATATGACTAACCAGAAGAATCATAAAGGTATAGGTTTGAGTAATCACGGGTTTTATGCATGTTAAATTTTCAGAATTTACTTCAATATGATCTAGGATCTTAACTGAGAGAACAACATGTACAGCATATCTACAGCATATCAATCATGGAGACAATAATGCAAGCACACAAGAGACACAAAGATTTACTTGGGGAAAACCATAAAGGTGAAAAACCCCAATAACTTCCTCAGAGATAGATAGAGCAATGATACAACCAACCAATAGAGATAGCCATAACCTAGCAGCAATCCTCCTCCTCCATAAGTGCGCCTCTCCTCCTTGAGAGCATGTGTGAGAAGTGAGTGAACAAACAGAGTGCCTCCCGCACTCTATTTATACTTGACTTGACTTGCCTTTTTACCTAACTCATGTAGGCTCGAACTTTACCACATAACATAATGCTGAGTGGGCCGACCCCCAATAGGGTGGTCTAATAACCCTTTGACCCACATGGCCGACCCCCAATAGGGTGGTCTAATAACCCTTTGACCCACATGACTTATACAGGGCCGACCCCAAATAAGGTGGTCTAATAACCCATCAAGTATAAGTTACGACACTTACAATATAAATGACGACACTTCCTTATAGAGGAATAATACCATCTCTATAGGAATACAATATACATATACATGTGAGATACATTCCGAAGTTACATATACATCAACACTCCCTCTTAACTAGGAAGGTATTTCTCAGCACAGTTCTTCTAGCACAAGTCATCTTCTCTGGATCATCGTCACTGGATAATCGTCATCGAGTCATCATCATCATCATCACTGCTGCTGCTATCTCAATCAATCTCTGAATCTACTCGTCATAGGAAGTTCTACAGAGCCAGTCCTTTTTCATACTGGATGTAGGCCCACCACCTGTAGGTCTTCATCATCACTGGCCATACTGTGGAATCCTCAGGACTTATTACGTGCGTCACAAAACCTCGAAAGAGCATCCCAGGATGTTACGGGTACACAACTCCGACCTGTAGGATCTCCCAGGGCGCTATTACATGTGACCCCACCACAAAACCTCGCAAGAGCATCTCAGGATGTTACGGGTACAAAACTCCGACCTGAAATCTCCCAGGGCACAAATTACATGTGGTCCACCACAAAACCTCGCAAGAGCATCTTAGGATGTTACGGGTACACAACTCCGACCTGAAATCTCCTAGGGCAACGAATTACATGTGGTCATGGCAAAACCTCGCAAGAGCATCCCAGGACTGATTACGGGCACACAGCCCAACCTATCGGATCTCCCAGGGAAACGAATTACATGCCATAGGACAAAACCTCGCAAGAGCATCTGCCAGATATCCCAGGGCGCTATTATATGCCATAGGCAAAACCTTGAAAGACTATCTGTAGATCTCCCAGGGCAACGAATTACATGTCCTCCCAGAGCAAAACCTCGAAAGAGTATTTGCCAGATGTCCCAGGGCACCGAATTACATGCCATAGGCAAAACCTCGAAAGACCATCTGCAAATCTCCCAGGGCAACGAATTACATGCTCATCTGCACAACCTGATCCACGGCCATAGAGTATCAACCTGATACTCACCATACATCATCCTGATGTATCCATGATCATCCTGATCATCATCACTGCAACGTCCTACTGCATGTCATCTGGAGCAACATCCTGAAGCTCGTCATCTATGATCATCTTGATCATCACTGCAACATCCTGCTGCATGATCCACCTGATCATCAATGCATCTACCTGATGCATACCAAGTATCATACATGATCCTCCTGATCATCAATGTATCCACCTGATACAAATACATGATACATATCATCATACATGATCCTCCTGATCATCAATGCATCTACCTGATGCATACCAAGTATCTACCTGATACATATCATCATACATGATCCTCCTGATCGTCAATGTATCCACCTGATACAAATACAAATACATGATACATATCACCATACATGATCCACCTGATCATAAAATGTATCCACCTGATACATATACAGATACATGGTCCAAGCATCCAACATGATGCATACATACATACATAAAATGATCCAACTGATCATATCCAAGCAGAAACCAGAACATCATCCTGATGCTCATCATCCAGCGCTTACATCCACAGCCATGTGAAGGATCCTCCTTCCAACATGCTTGGAATGGCTTCAGCAAATGTGTCCATCACTTCTTCCTCAAAGTATCCTTGATCTGAAGCACGCCAAGCCTCTCTCTGAAGTACTCGAACTTCACCCTGGCTAGTGGCTTCATTAGCACATCTGCAATCTGCTCGTCCGTCGCAACATACAGGAGCTTCACAGCTCCTCTCTGCACCATATCCCTGATATAGTGATATTTGATCTCTATGTGTTTCGGCCTGTCATGAAACACTGGGTTCTCGGACAGCTTCACACAACTCTGGTTATCACAGAAGATACCAGTAGCCTCCAACGGGAGATCAAATAACTCAGACAGTAGCTTCCGTAGCCATACTGCCTCACAACTAGCTGAACAGGATGCAACATACTCTGCCTCAGCTGTACTCAGTGCTACGCAGGATTGCTTCCTGCTAAACCAAGAGATCACACCTGATCCCATACTGAAGCAGCACCCAGATGTGCTCTTCCTGTCTGCAGCACTGCCAGCCCAATCTGAATCAACATAACCTTCCAGGTTAAACTTTTGATTCGCCTCATACCTGAGCCCATAATCCACTGTACCCTTCAGGTACCTCAGAACATGCTTTACAGTAACCAGGTGAACACTTCTCGGATCCGTCAGGAACTGGCTCAATGTGTTCACAGCAAAGCAAATGTCTGGTCTCGTGTTCGTCAGGTACATCAAGGACCTAATCATCTGACGATACATAGAGACATCAACTGACTCAGATGAAGCATCACATAGAAGCTTCAGATTCGATGCCATAGGTGTGGCCATGGCCTTGCAATCCATCATCCCGAACCTCTTTGGGATCTCTATTGCATACTTCCCTTGTCCAAGGAAGATTCTATCTGCACTTTGCCACACCTCCATGCCAAAAACAAATAGTGCATCATCCCCAAGTTCTTCATCTCGAACTCGGTAGTAAGCTTCCGCTGCGTGTCGGCAATCAATCTATCTTCACCATACCAAGTTCTGGGAGCTTGCTTCAAGCCATACAAGGCTTTCTTCAATCTCCATACATATGACTCCCTGTCAGGTCTTGGGACTGCATCCCAAACATCTTCTTCATGATCTACGGATCATGGCATTCCATTTCTTCATCCCAGATCCTGGGAACTTCAATATCTTCAATAGATATCTTTCTTGCTGGAACAAATGTTGTAGTCCTTTTGTAGGAGACGGCATATGATCTTTCCTACACAACAAGTTAAATTGCATGATTAGAAAACATCTTATAGTTTTCAGAACAAATTCTTACACATAAAGAAATATGCCATACAGTCATGCAATTATCTTAGCCAATGCTTCAATACAACATTTATCCATATCCCGTAACTTTCTAGATGCCTTCCAATCTCTACCAGAACATTGTTAAGAGTGTGCACAACTCCCAACATGTCAGCAAAGAGGTTTCATTCTAGATAAGTAGCAATGGAATGTTGTACAGTGCCATAGGCTACTTACCCATGCATATTAGTAGTATACTGTTCATCAATGCAATTATTCTAATATGCATAATACACAACCTAATTCTAGGAACATCAGTATATACATTATTGAACAGTATTATTTAAGAAATGACAATTCAAATACTTATCTTTGTTTGTTCGTTGGGTGGACTCCCTCTGAGTCTTTGCTTCCTTGCAGGAGCTGCTGGAGTCCTAATCTGAGGTAGCTTCTTCTACACCTTTCTGTTGTGAAATGTAGAGAGATGATCAACTCCCTCTGAATATCTGCATCCTTGCAGAAACTACTGAAGTGTGCTCCTTTGCTTTCTTGCAGGAACAACTAGAGTGTGCTCCTTTGCTTTCTGGCAGGAGCAACTGGAGTGTGCTCCCTCTTGATCTTTGCTTCCTGAATTACCTGTTCTTGAACTCATATTCATCCTTGGTCCCTATGCATGCTTATTAGTATCATGAATGTGTTATCCTTGTGATCTCATATAAAATCATACATTCATTAGTATACTATTAAAACACAATAATCTCAAGCATGTATAGTCATGATCATTTCAAACAGAAATAATAAGCATGAGCATTCAAGGATTCTTATGGTTAGTCAAATCATAAGAAACATAACATGTCTAAACCTGTAATTACTCAAGCCTATGACTCTTCAGGTTAGTTGAATCATCAATCAAGATAAGATATAAAATGCATAAAACCTGTGATTATTCAAGCCTATACTTTCATGATTCTTCTGGTTAGTCATATCATCAATTATAATAATATACATCCAACCATGATTATTCAAACCTATGACTTCATGAATAATTATTATCAACAACAGTATAAGATCCTAACACAAGGTAGGATTTTAGCTTGATATAGGAAAAACATACCTGGATTAGCATGCTAGCTATTTATGTCTAACATACCCGCATAATGTCTTCTGGTTCTCTTTAGTGACTTGTGCTAGTAACCTGCATGTCTCATAAGTTAACCATTATAAAACTAAGTTATACATACCTCGAGAATGGATCTTCTATGAGATCCATGGCAATGGATGAATCTTTGTCCTCATGATCATATGTTCTTGAAATAGAACATGATTTGTCTTCTTGGTGTACCTTTCATGTTAGTAGACAACATAAAACTCATACAACATCACAATGTGTTAGTACAAACATAAGTTTCATACTCCTAATAAATGAATGACTTCTATCATGCATTCATAATTTTATTAAGGTGATATGACAAGTCTAAAATCAAGATTGTACTAACCGTGATAATATGAAGACAAGCATACCATAAACTTAATTATGAACAAATCTCAAAACATACCTCGATGAGTCATACCTGTCGAGATCACTTGTAATCTTCTTCTGTAAGGCCTTAGCCTCATCTCCCTCTGAAACAGGAACTTCTTCACTTATGCAAGTGATTAACCCAATCCACTTGATTTGCAAGAACTGGACCTTGAGCTGGATATGGGTTTGTCAGAGAAACCCCAAAAATTCAAACTTTGAATTTCAAACTTCTGATAGGATAGAAATATGTGCCTTGATGAGCTGATCAAGTTGGTATATTCAGAATTTGAAAACTGCAAAGTTTCACTCCTCAATTTTGCCTTTGAAACTTCTAGATTCACTGGACGTGACCCTGAACTGGGGTTTGATGAAGCCCACTCTTTTTCCCCATCAAAATTTTTGATCCAAAGCTCTAAGCTTCTATTTTTCTGAGGAGCTTCCAGCCGTGGTCACAGATTTCAAAAATTCCCATTTTTACAGAAGCCCTAATTTTTCACTTTTCTGATCAAAGTCCCGAACTAGGGTCTAATCAAGCCCGGCCTTCTGCCCAACCAAAAATTCTGATCTTGGTCTCTAAATTTCTATTTTGATGAGTAGCATCCAGCCGTGGTCTCCGATTACAAAAATTCCAACTTTCTCCAAAGCCCTAAATTCCGGAAGCCATGAATGAAGGTACCAAAAAATAATTCTGTTTTGACAGAAATATGTACCTGATTGTTTCTGGTGTAACTCCGAAATTTTTGATCCACAGGGTCTGAAAAAGTTTCCTGAGATAGCCTGACCTGTTGTCTTTCCATCCTGACAGTTCTGACCTCAATTGGATTCTCTGAGAGATAGATATGCCAAATGTCGCAACGTGACCTGTTTTGGGATAAAACAGGAGAGCGAACTTGTACGGCGTGCCACGTGTCACTGTTTTAACTTCAGCCTCTGAAAACGTTTTCTGAGATAGCTCGGCCTGTTACCTTTCCATCCTGACAGGTCTGACCTCAATTGGACTCTCTGAGAGAGAGTTATGCCAAATGTCGCAACGTGACCTGTTTATGGGATAATACAGGAGAGCGAACTTGTACGGCGTGCCACGTGTTACTGGTTCAACTTCGGCCTCTGAAAACGTTTTCTGAGATAGTGCATACTGTGTACTACCTGTCACTTTTTACGAAATTTCATTTGGAGCTTCCTAGCCCAAGATATGACCTTTTTCCTAAGGTCACCTGATTTTGACTCAGATCTGGAAGAGGCAGAAACCCTATATTGTACAGATCATAAATCACAAAGTACAACGAATTAGAGGTTGTCCTTTGGACACAAAATACCTGGAGATCTTAGCTTCGTCCTGTAACAATTTCAGATCCGAAAAATTCTCCAAAACGGATTTATAGCGAAAGTGCTACGATGACTGGTTTTTGCTATATCAAGCCCTAGCATCGTAAGTGCAACAAGTGTCATACATGCCATATCATGCCTTCTTTCAGGCTAGCTCTGATACCATGTTAAATTTTCAGAATTTACTTCAATATGATCTAGGATCTTAACTGAGAGAACAACATGTACAGCATATCTACAGCATATCAATCATGGAGACAATAATGCAAGCACACAAGAGACACAAAGATTTACTTGGGGAAAACCATAAAGGTGAAAAACCCCAATAACTTCCTCAGAGATAGATAGAGCAATGATACAACCAACCAATAGAGATAGCCATAACCTAGCAGCAATCCTCCTCCTCCATAAGTGCGCCTCTCCTCCTTGAGAGCATGTGTGAGAAGTGAGTGAACAAACAGAGTGCCTCCCGCACTCTATTTATACTTGACTTGACTTGCCTTTTTACCTAACTCATGTAGGCTCAAACTTTACCACATAACATAATGCTGAGTGGGCCGACCCCCAATAGGGTGGTCTAATAACCCTTTGACCCACATGGCCGACCCCCAATAGGGTGGTCTAATAACCCTTTGACCCACATGACTTATACAGGGCCGACCCCAAATAAGGTGGTCTAATAACCCATCAAGTATAAGTTACGACACTTACAATATAAATGACGACACTTCCTTATAGAGGAATAATACCATCTCTATAGGAATACAATATACATATACATGTGAGATACATTCCGAAGTTACATATACATCAACAATGCATCTCTTATCTTGATTGATGATTTAACTAACCAAAAGAGTCCTATGATATATTAAGAATATGTATGAGTAAAAGGACTTCCTTGAAACCTTGAATACTAATGTTTATTATCTGTGTTTGAAATGATCTTGACTATACATGCCTGAGATTATTGTGTTTTGATAATATTAAGATTTAACTAATGAATGTTTGATTATGTATGAGACCTTGAGGATAACACAATGATGATACTAACAAGCATGCATAGGGATCGAGAATGAATATAAGTTCAAGAACAAGTAATCCAGGAAGCAAAGATCAAGAGGGAGAACACTCCAGTAGTTTTTGCAAGGATGCAGATATTCAGAGGGAGTTGACCACTTCTCACAATCCACATCAGAATGGAGTTGCAGAAAAGAAGCAAAGACTGAGAGGGAGTCAACCCAACAATCAAACAAAGATAAGTATTTTAATTATCATTTCTTGCATATTTGTTTGTTTAAATAAAATTGTTCAATGATGCATATGCTCATGTTCCTAGACTTAGGATATGTATTGTGCATATTATAATGATTGCATTAATGAATAGTATACTACTAATATGCCTGTGATGGGTAAGTGGCCTATGGCACTATACAACATTCCAGAGCTACTTATCTAGAATGAAACCTTTTTGCTGACATCTTGGGAGTAGTGCAAACTCTTAACAATGTTCTGGTAGAGACTGGAAGGAATCTAGAAAGTTGTGGAACATGGATGAATGTTGTATTGAAGCATTGGCTAAGATAATTGCATGACTGTATGACATATTTCTTTATGTGTAAGAATTTGTCCGAAAATTATGAGATGTTTCTAATCATGCAATTTAACTTGTTTTGTAGGAAAGACCGTATACCTTCACCTACAAAACAAGGACTACTACATTTGTTCAAGCAACAAAATTATCTATTGAAGATATTGAAGTTCCCAGGATACGGGAAGAATGCCATGATCCGTCGATCATGAAGAACGATGTTTGGGATGCAGTCCCAAGAGCTAAAGAGAAGTTTGTTATGATTTCCATATGGATCTATCAGATCAAGCATGCTGTAGATGGTAGCATAGAGAAATATAAAAGTGATGAAATTGAAGATACACCAGATGGATTTCAAGACAACTTTCTTGAATGGTGTAGTTGAAGAAGAAGTGTATGTGGAGCAGCTACTTGATTCTGAGACACATGACAGGGAGTCATATATGTGCAGAACTTGGTATGGTAGGATAGATAGCTTTCTATCCAGTTTGGGCTTTACCAAGAGTAAAGCGGATTCCAACCTTCACTAGAAGGTTGAGGAAGGAAATCCAATGATACTACTATGTGGATGACCTGTTTGTAACAGGTGAGGATAGATTGATTGATGACACGTAGAGGAAGCTTGCTGCTGAGTTCGAGATGAAGAGCTTGGGGATGATGCACTATTTGCTTTTGGCATGGAGGTGTGGCAGAGTGCAGATGGAATCTTCCTTGGACAAGGGAAGTATGCAGTAGAGATCCTGAAGAGGTTTGGGATGATGGACTGCAAGGATATGGCCACACCTATGGCATCGAACCTGAAGCTTCTATGTGATGCTTCATCTGATTCGGTTGATGTCACGATGTATCGTCAGATGATTGGGTCCTTTATGTACCTGATGAACACGAGACCAGATATTTGATTTGCGGTGAACACATTGAGCCAATTCCTGACGGATCCGAGAGATGTTCACCTGGTTGCTCTAAAGCATATTCTGAGGTACCTAAAGGGTACGATTGATTATGGGCTCAAGTATGATGCGAATCAAAAGTTTAACCTGTAGGGTTATGTTGATTCAGATTAGGCAGGCAGTGCTGCAGATGGGAAGAGCACATTTGGTGCTACTTCAGTATGGGATTAGGTGTGATCTCTTGGTTTAGAAGGAAGCAGTCCTGCGTAGCACTGAGTACAGCCGAAGCAAAGTATGTTGCGATGGATGAGCAGGTTGCAGATGTATTGACCAAGCCGTTGGCCAGAGTGCAGTTTGAGTACTTCAGACAGAGGCTTGGTGCACTTCAGATCGAGGTTCCTTCCAAAGGGAAGTGATGAGTCCGGAAGATGCAGATGCACATGAGCTTTCCTGACATGGTTGATGTGTTCTCCCTTGGTCGTGATGTAATTGCTGAGCCATTTTTCACATGGTGGTAGATGTGTTCTCCCATGGTGAAAAAGTAAGGGCTGGAGCCTTCCTCAAATGGCGGTAGATGTGTTCTCCAATGTCGGTGGTGTAAGTGCTGGATGATGTGCATCTGGGCTGTACTTCGTGGACGATGAGATGATATGAAGAGGACGATGCTACGATGATCAGGAGGATCATGGATGATGAGCATCATGACAATGCTCCAGTTACTACTTTGTGTATGCATCATGTTGGATGCTCGATATGATCAGTGGGATCACTTGTGTGTATTTGTGTATATGCATCATGTTGGATGCTTGGACCATGTATCTGTATATGTATCAGGTGGATACATTGTATGATTAGGTGGATCATGTATGGTGATATGTATCATGTATTTGTATTTGTATCAGGTGGATCATGTATGATGATATGTATCAGGTAGATACTTGGTATGCATCAGGTAGATGCATTGTGAGACTAGGATGATCATGGATGACGAGCTTCGGGATGTTGCTCCAGATGACATGTATCAGGATGTTGCAGTGATGATGATCAGGATGATCATGTGTACATCAGGATGATGTATGGTGAGTATCAGGTTGATACTCTGTAATTTGTGCCCTGGGAGATTTGCAGATAGTCTTTCGAGGTTTTGCCTATGGCATGTAATTTGTACCCTGGGATATCTGGCAAATGCTCTTTCGAGGTTTTGCTTGGGAGGACATATAATTTGTGCCCTGAGATATCTACAGATAGTCTTTCGAGGTTTTTCCAATGGCATGTAATTTGTGCCCTGGGATATCTGGCAGATGCTCTTTCGAGGTTTTGTCCTATGGCATGTAATTTGTGCCCTGGGAGATCCAATAGGTTGAGCCGTGTGCTTGTAATCAGTCCTGGGATGCTCTTTCAAGGTTTTTCCATGACCACATGTAATTTGTGCCCTGGGAGATCCGATAGGTTGAGCCTTGTGCTCGTAATCAGTCCTGGGATGCTTTTTCAAGGTTTTGTGGTGACCACATGTAATTTGTTCCCTGGGTGATCCAATAGGTTGAGCCTTGTGCTCGTAATCAGTCCTGGGATTCTCTTTCAAGGTTTTGTGGTGGGGTCACATGTAATAAGTCTTGGAGATTTGGACAGGATGAAAAAGGCCTCAGATGCTCTTTAGGGTTCTTGCTAGTCAAGAGACTCTTTTAAGGTTTTGTGACGCACGTAATAAGTCCTGAGATTTCCACAGTATGGCCAGTGATGACGAAGACCTGCAGGTGGTGGGCCTACATCCAGTATGAAAAAGGACTGGCTCTGTAGAACTTCCTATGACAAGTAGATTCAGAGATTGATTGAGATAGCAGCAGCAGTGACGATGATCCAAAGAAGATGACTTGTGCTAGAATACTTGTGTCGAGAAATACCTTCCTAGTTAAGAGGGAGTGTTGATGTATATGTAACTTCAGAATGTATTTCACATATATGTATATTGTATTCCAATAGAGATGTTATTATTCCTCTATACGGAAGTGGTTGGATTCCTATAGAGATGTTATTATTCCTCTATACGGAAGTGTCGTCATTTATATTGTAAGTGTCTTAACTTATACTTGATGGGTTATTAGACCACCTTGTTGGGGTCGTCCCTGTATAAGTCATGTGGGTCAAAGGGTTATTAGACCACCCTATTGGGGGTCGGCCATGTGGGTCAAAAGGTTATTAGACCACCCTAGTGGGGGTCGGCCCAGTCAGCATTATGTTAAGTGGTTAAGTTGAGGCCAACCTAGTTGAGTAAAGGTCAAGTCAAGTTAGTGTATAAATAGAGAGTGTGTCTCTCTCATTTTACACATTCTATTCTCACTCACACTTGGGAGAGTGGCACACTTGTGGAGGAGGAGTCTCTGCTGCTAGGAGAAGACTATCTCTTGTATTATGGTTGTATCATTGCTCTATCTATCTTTGAGGAAGTTATTGGGGTTTTTCACCTTTATGGTTTTCCCCAAGTAAACTCTGTGTCTCTTGTGTGCTTGCATTATTGTGTCCATGATTGATATGTTGTAGATTTGCTGTACATGTTGTTCTCTCAGTTAAGATCCTAGATCAGATTGAAGTAAATTCTGAAAATTTAACAGACAATGTTTCAGCCTTGTTTTTTGCCTAGTAGTGGTTATTTTATTACAACCATAGTCATTGACACATTGTCACACCTTAGATCTCAACTCGAATTGAGTCGGGATTCAAAGGGCCATGACAGAACATAGTAGCGTGACACTAGCAGCCTGATCTTCGCACGTCGGAGATCCATGTGAATTGTTTCTAGGCAGGATGAGGCGGCGTCAAGGGTAGGGGAATTAAAGATCCCAACTACTTGACGTCGCATGGCTGACCTCATAGGAGTTAAACAGGGACAAAGATCCATGGCCTAGAGTAGATCTTATAGTTGGACGACTTGAAAAACCAAAGCCACTAAAGTGAAAATGAAATTGGAAGATATTCTTGTTCCTGATATGATCAACTTGCACAAGGAGACTGGGGAGGTTATATATGCCAAACTACTAAAGGCTTCCCTAGAACTGTCAAAATTGCAAGTCAGAACAAATCCCACAAGACACAAATAAAAAAGATGCAAAATGCATTGTTGGCTACTAAAAGCCAAGAAGACAAGAAGGGTAGTATAAAAAGGATGTTGGATGACAAAGACAACATCATTCAGTCATTAAAAAAGAAGCTAATGATCATCCCCTCTAGTTGGTAGAAGCTTCTGAATTGGCAGAGATCTCCAAGAGGAACCAATAGACTGCAAAGCTAGGCCGTTGAAGTTTGAAGAGAAGTTGTGGCTAACTGATATAGCTCTCATGGTGGAAAGTGAAAAGAAGTGGATAGCTAAGTCTGAAGACCTTGAAAGGAAACCGCAAGTGAAGAGCAAAGAGTTGGAGAACATGGCAAGCCTAAAAGAATGAGAAGTGGAAAGTTTGCAAAGCAGAACACAGAGGTGAGGAGCAGAGTCTTAGAAGAAGAGCAGGAGGGAAAGGCTTGGGAGGTAAATACCTAGGGCTACAAGTGAAATATGATGAATTAATAAAGCAGCCTAGAGGTGAGACCTCCCTGATGGAAGCAAAGCAAGGGAGGGTTGCGGAGAAATTGAGGCCATATCTCGATTTCATTCTGTACAAAGAGGTTGTAATAAAGTTATCTAGGAAAAGCATAACAACAGTCAAGGAAAAGTTGAACAAGAATCCCATGGAGTGTGTAGAAAATGCCATAGAATTTCTACAAAGAACACAATTCAGGAAAGGATAGAGATTTTAACACATCAAGTAAAACTCTACAAAGAAATGTTTGATCCATTATTCAAGAAGGGACTTCCTCTCTTTTGGGAGGAGGATGGCACCATGAGTCAGTGTAATTTTTTGCATAATTAATGAAATTCAGTCGGTTTCAGCCATCTTTTTTGGATTTCTTAATTAATTAATTAATTAATGCATCGATCTGTAGGTTGGATTTCTATGAATATACGATTCATGTGTTATTATGTCTTAAATGAATTTCTTCGTTTAACTCATTTTATCTATTAATTTTTTGCAACTGATAGACAACCACAACGCCATTTTATCTAAGTGGAAAAGCACTCTTACAATGCCAGTTGCTTGGATCTACGTTGTATAAAGATACTATGTAGCACGGGAACCGCTCCCAGCTTTTAAGAAACTCGTTCCCGAAGTTACGACATTCTAGGGAACTTGGGAACTGGTAGGAAACTTTCCAAATCCGATGGGAACCATTCTGGATGATTGGGAACTTATTGGGAACTTCTACCCTCTAAAATTGGGAACTTTGGGACTTTTTCTTATGCATTCCCTTCACCGAGTGCTTACACGCAATCATGATTGCCATGTGGGTTGTTAACGTTAACGACATTCCTATTGCCTCGCACCCATACATATACATGGTTGACTAAAAAAAAATTCTATTATAAACTAAGCTGCAGTAAAAGTCTATTTCGAGCAACCTTGTCGAGTTGGTGCACTAATCTCTATCGACCACCCATTCTAGAGTATTCACTTGTCCCTACGTTGAATTGCAATTACCGTAAACAATAATAGATGAAAATCTATTTTGACTTTTATATATTAAATAAAAGAAAGTAAATTTATATATTTTAGTATTTACTTTATGAATAAAAAAATAAACTTTTAACTAATTGGAAATAGTTTTAAATCTTACTTTAAAACTAAATTCATATATTACATTTAAATAACAATTAACTTGATTTTTATTTTATAATAATCAAAATTTAATTATTTATACATCTTTGCAAATACCCTAGCATAGAATTTATTTATATTCTAATACATTTTAATCATAGTTGGCATGAAACTGAAAACTTTATACATATAGCCACAACTATAGGGACTATAAATTCTAAAAGGCTCCGATTTAGAAAGAGTCTATCTTATATAATCAACTGTAAGGCAGACTCTTTGGTTTTGGTTACAACTGATATATCCGGCCACATCATATCCACACGTGCCACCAACCGTGAAGGATGGGCGAAGGTGTTTTCACAAATGGAGGAAGGTGGTTTTCCTTATCGCCCTTCCAACTTGCGAAATCATGTGGTGCTGCCACGTGGAGAGCGGTTTCAGATTAGGCAACCACCCATCCCTTTGTCCTAGCCCGCATGTTGGGGATGAGGAATTGATCTTTTTCGCCATTTAAAATGGTTTGTACATTGGCAGAGGTGATCTTTTCCACCATTTAAAATGGTTTGTACGTTGGCGGAGGTGATCTTTTCTGCCATTTATAATAGTTTGTACATTGGCAGAGGTGATCTTTTCTTCCATTTAAAATAGTTTGTATGTTGGCATGGATGTAATCTTTTCCACCATTTAAAATGGTTTGTACAGCGCTAATGGTAAATGATGGACTGTATCACTCGTGTGAATAATCTCATCACATTTATGATGGATTGTGTTTATGTGTCACGATGTATAGATGATATCCCGCCACATTGTGATAATTAATGTCATGAACTTTTTTGCAATGATGATATCCCATCACAGAACATTGAAACTTAAATTTCAAACTCTTTGTGGTTGCGAGTTTGGAGCTTTGTTTTCTCTGAGGACCGAGATTTGCTTTTGCTGAGGTGGAACCAAGAAGAGTGTTGGGAGGGTAGAGCAGTAAGATTGGTTTGAAGAATCGACTGCAAGTTTTTCAATTGGAAGGTATTTATATTATTCAAACCATAAATCTAAATATGTAACACAGCATGCTTATTCAGCCTCTGGGCTAAAAATCCATATCTTCCATGGCTTTCAAAAATCAATGCAATAACAGTTTCAAGTTCACAATAATTTAAAGTCGTTGAACATTTTAGATTCTTCATATTTCCTTCCACCCTTGTCTGTCTTCTTCAGATTTCCAGAATTTATTTCCTTCAATTCTGGGTATTTATCTTCTTACGGTCCATTAATATGAATTCACATCGTTATATTTGCAAAATCGTGCATTACAGGATTGCCATCAACTTGCATACATTTTCTGTCTGGTGGTGTAGCGTATTATTTTCATATATTCCATATTGTTTTCTGCAAGTCCTCTAGCATTTGGCTAGCTTTGTTGGAAAAAGATAATGACAAATGAACTCGGAAAATTGAAACATGTTTCTTCTTTGTAATATCATTTTGTAGTTAATATTCACTATAGAAAAGTCCCATGTATTGGGTAGTTGGACGTGGTTTATGACTCAAATTGTTGGATGCAATGAGAACACATTTGAGTCTTGCATATGATACCAAGGAATTTATTTGAAGAGATAAAGCTGATAAAAATGTTCTTAAAATTAAGTGAATTTATCAGGAAATTCGTGAAAATTGGTGAATACCCTTGTTCGTCTTAGTTTGCAGGTTGATAATGAAGAAAAGAAAACAGTCCATTAATATTGGGCATTGGTCATAAATGAATCCAATATCAATTTTAGTAGAAAATTGGTGAATACTTAGATGTGGTAAACCAGAGCATAAACATATGAATTCTGATTTAAGATTACTTTCATCCAAGCATGAAGAATAACACAATAGAAAAGATTTACTGGAAACAACAATTAACAAAGAAAGGAAGGAAATTTACAGACTGTCATTACTGGAAATAAAAATTAACAGAGAAAGGAAGGAAATTTACAGACTCTCATTAATGAATAATCAAAGCCACATGGCACAATCTGAGGGTTCCACATGTCACCCTAGAGACTAGATTTTGACATTTGAAAGAAAAAATTTACAGAATTTTTGCTACGAAGAGTTTCCTATCAAGTCAAAATTTTGTCAGAGAAAGCGAGGGTGCTCTTTCGTCAGGTTGTTCCATTTCGGGGTTTTTGGAAGTAGATGCTAAGGATAAAGAGCGTCCACTCCTTCTTCCAGGGATAAGTTTTTCGGAGTGGCTAAAGTAGATATCTGTACTCCAAATACATATTTCATAGATAAATATCCATAGAGAAAGATCCACGGAGAAAGATCAGCCGCTCTTTCTCCAAGTTCTATTTTTCCAATTCCCTCGTAAAAGAAGGGGCGGGCGATCCTTCTTCTTCCCAATATTCTTTTCGTTACAGCTTGATACTGTAAGAAGGGTCGGTCGATCCTTCCTCATCTTCAGGATTCTGGATATCGTTCAATTTCGAGATAAAGGTTTTCACAATTATCTACTAAACGATCCTTCTTCTCGGAAAACAAAAGTCAGGGAAAAAAATTTTATATGTTATAACTTAGCCATTATCCGTTGACGCTTGATCCGGAATCATTTTTCCAAACTGCAAGTCTTTTTAATAAGGGAGGGTCGACTGTTAAGCTAGATTGTCTTTTCCTAAATGTATATCTTGCCTAATGAGGGTAGTAGCATTTTGCTGTGCTTTTTTATTTCGGGCCTGTGTGCCTATGCTAAGAATATCTCCGGTTCAGTGACTTTTTGGATAGGTAGTGATTTTTGTTGTTCCAAAGCTTCCGAGGATAGGGATGGCCAGTTGAACGAAATCATCTTATCTATTTTGGTGATAATTGTCTACCGCAAGGTTAACGATGCTTGAGTCTATGGGTTAGTAGTTAGATGGTTTGTTTTGATGAACAAGTTTGACTCTGGGACAGCTTGTTCCTTCTGTAACTCCTCTTTGATTTAATACAAAAAAGTTCTTACTTACAAAAAAAAAGAAGGGACGACTGACCCTTCTTCTGCCCAGTATTGTATTCATAATAGTTCTAATATGCAAGAAGGTTCGGTCAATCCTTCTTTCTTTCGCCATTCTGGATATTGGTGACTTGTTGGATATAGTTATTCACAATTCTCTCCTAAACGAAGGGGCGGCCGATCCTTATCTTTGGAAAATGGAAGTCGGGACAAACATTTTTATCTGTTAGAACTTAGATGATGTCTGGGTCGAATCCTTACTATTTACAGCAGAAGTTGGAAGTCATGAATTGTCAACATAACCTTCGTAGATTAAATATATTTAAATTTATATCGTAAATGAAGGGTTGGCCGACCCTTGTTGTGCTCAGTATTCTTCCCTTGTTCACAATTTTGGAAATACATGTATTGACGACCTAGCATTCGTAGATTAAATATATTTAAATTTTTATCGTAAATGAAGGGTCGGCCGACCCTTGTTGTGCTCAGTATTCTTCCCTTGTTAACAATTTTGGAAATACATGAATTGACGGCCTAACATTCATTGGTTGAATATTTTTAATTTTTCATCATAAATGAACGGGTGGGAGAAGCTTTTTCTACCCAATATTTTTTTCGTAATCTTTCACGACTGCAAGAAGGGTCTTTCGATCCATCTTGTGTTTGCTTCTTCTTCAAGAAGGGGCGACCGTCCTACCATTCGGAAAATTGCAAGTCCGGAAAGACATTTTTTTATATATTATAATTTATGTTATATCTTTGTTTAAAAAAAATATGATTGTTAATGTGCTCTTGTTATTTTATATTTCATAAAACGCTTCTGAAATGGATTTTGGTTCTGAACAATGTCTGTTATTTTATATTTCAGATATCATTTATGAAATGGATTTTGGTACTCAATAATGTGTGGACCTACTTTTCAATGGATTGAAAGTTGCTGAAGGAATCTCTTTTCCAGAAATAAATTTTTTGCATAATATTAGAATTAAGGATGGATGTATCATTGTAAATGTTACCAAGTATTTAAATGCAAGTCTTCCATTTCCCTATTGATCATAAGGTGCAGATACATTGTCAAAGGCAGTTGGTGGTTATATTCAATGGCCTGTATCTGAGATTGTTAACCAGATTGGGTCTGCTCTTCGCGAGAATGAGGTGAATAATATACCAGCTTCTACTTTGACAAGTGTAGCACATATCATAACAACTGAGAATGAGGTCAATGATATACCAGCTTCTACTTCGACGAGTGTAGCACATATCATAACAACTGAGAATAAATCTTCTTTTATTATGAGAAAAGTTAAATTGTTACATAAGTGTTCAAAAGGAAAGGATTGCATTTCCATAGGTGTTGTAACAAATGTGAGTGGGAGTGATTTTGTGGGGGGAACATTTTTGGGTGACTTCAACTTTGGTATTCTGGTGAATGAAGTGGTGTTTTCTTGTATGGCATGTTGTCCAGGGTTGAGTAGTGGAGCTTTTGTTGTTTGGCCAATTAAGAGAATCATCGATTTTAATACAGAAACATTGTTTTCTTTTGTAAAAAATTTCAACGATAATCAATATGAATCTACTTTGAAAGTATTAGGAGAAAATCACAATGAAAGGTTGTTGGGACAGACAGTTAATTTGATACATCAATGTTCTTTAAAGCCACTGTATGTTGCTCAGGGAATAGTGTCAAATGTTTTTGAGGGAGACATTGTACAATTCAAAGCACTAGATGCTGGTGAGTTTGGTATTTTAGTTCATAAAGTCTTCTGCAATTGCGAGGATTGTATTGTATTTGAATGATCCCTTATAAGATGGCCTGCAAACAATTTGCTTGACCTCGATAATGTTCCTTTGGATGTTATACTAAAAAATAAAGCAGAGGAAGAAATGGTCAACTTTTGGAATGTTTTTTGAAGAATGTCCTTTCCAAATGGTCCTTCCAGGTACTCATTCTAAATATATAGATGTTAAAGGTAATGGAAAAAGGCCATACAATTCCATAAAGCGGCAAGATGGAACTAAAATTTTCGAGATACATTCAAGATCAGTACCTTACAGGCCTACAATAAATTTGTGTGCATTCCTTTCAAACATTGGCACCGAACATTGTTGCTCAAATATTTGTATATCAAAAATTCCACATGGATTGATAGTTGAATGTGCGAAGAAATTTGATAGTATGAATTGAAATTCAAAAAGATAGTTTGTTATGAATTATTTGGGATCAAATGCTCCTGTGGCCAAAGAAGGAGATCATAGTAAAATAAGCTTGTTTACAATGAGATTAGACACAGTAGATGTCTATCAAAATGCATGGTATAAATGCCATCGGATAAAAAAAAGCACTTTCTTCAATTATAAAAGAATGTTCGTGAATGGTGATGTGAGAGCTGTGCATGGTAACAGTGGCTTGGAAAAATCCAGGTCGAACACTACTGCACTGGTAGCTACTATTAATAAAATTGTAGTAGAGAATTCAGAAAAATCTCCACATCTTACACGAATAATCAGTAAATATGGAATAAGGACAACCTTGAAATTATTGCCCGCTAATATGTCCCATGCTTTACTGCGAAAAATGGCTAATGATGAAATCACAGGAATCGGTTTGCCTCCAGTATCACAATCCTCCTTTAGCAAGGTGATGAGAGAATATTTTCCAGATGTTAAAATTTCTAAATCAAACAACTTTGCAAGGTGTAATGAGTGCATTACAATACAGGATAGGCTAAATGGGACCATTGATCCAACTGAGGTGGAAAATTTGCGAGCAAATCAGGAAGCTCATAATAAATACGTCTCAAGTTGTCACCAGATCTATTATGCTCACAGGTCGGCTTCCCTGCAACATCTGAAGACTTATTGCAATATTGTTCATGACATAATGGACAAGTCAAAGACTTCCATTCCAAGGATGGGTAAGAAGGAAAAAGATTTTAGTAATGTTATGAATCTTCCCATATCATTGGCTGGAATGTTGACTCATGGGCATAAGATTGGGGGTTTTGGTCATTTTAGCCTCTCATTTTTAGAGATGGGATCGATTTTCACTATGGCATCCCTGGCTAAATGTTTGAAGTGTCTTGAAGAACCACTGGGTGATAAGTATGGTGATTTGCTCTACAAAGGTGGAATATCTAAGCACCAATTGCATGATGCTCTATTGCAATCAGACTCATATGAAAAGTGTTCGGTATATAAACAAGATGTAATGCAAGATGATGTAATGTGTGTTGATGGTACTAATCAATGCATGCCTTATAGAAAACTACCACGCATATTGTTGTTGCAAATGGATAATTGTTCATGCTATAACAAAAACCGCTTTGTATTTGCATTTTTATCTCTTTTAACAGCAAGGAGAGTGTTCGAGAAAGTTGAAGTTGGATTCCTCCCGGTCAGACACACCCATGAAGACATAGATGGAACTTTTGGCAGGTTATCAGCAAAGCTAATGTGCAAGGATATATTTTCTCTCTCAAAAATTATGGATACGTATAGGACATGTGAAGATCAAAATTCCTTTGTCCCTTATCTAATTGATGAACTTTACGATTTTAAGAGTTTTGTGATACCCCACCTTTTGGATGGAAATGCCAAGATCGTCGGTATCAAAAAATGCCAGTATTTTAAATTTCAGCTCATAGATGACATTCCATTCATGCAATGGAAGGCATCACTTGCCAGTGGGATAGCCTAGGTTATTAAATTTGCAATCAAAAAGTCCATCAGACATTGACAAAATAAATAAATTAAAAAAAAAAAAAAAAACTAGAAACATATATTTCATTTTGGAATGGAGGGATTGAGAAGGGAGGTGAACAATTTTGGCATCCCAAGTTAAATTATTGGGAGGCTGTACTTAAAGCTTTGGAAAATCTCTTCGAGAGTGTTGATCAGTCATCAACTAAATTTTGGCCATCGAAAAGCCATGATATTCATAGTGAACCTAGAAGATCTGAACATGAAATTATGGATGCCTATTTGAAGGAAAATGTTCCTGCTTTGCAGGATTGCTATGTTGGACCGCTACGCAACAAGCCTAGAGATGAATTCATTCCAAGAGTGGATGTTGTAAATGGCCAAATGGTCATTGTGCAATCACCAGACCCAGATTATGCAATCTGGTTGGGTAAGGCGATTGGTGATGTTTATCAGGAGTTAGATGCTAGTACTGTTGGGTCTTACAAAGTAGAGGTGCAATGGTGGAAGCCAACAGGAACATCGAAGGATATGAAGGTCTTGTACAGAAAATGCTTAGATAAACAGAAACAATGGGTTGTAAGTGTAGAAAAAAATATGAAGATTGATGTAAATAGCATCATATGGGCATGGTCACCAAGGAAAGGATGGTCGGGAGAAAGAATTAGAATAAACGAGAAGGGCCTTGCAGCAATCAAGGAACAAGGAGTAAACATGGGGAAGAGTGTTCAGAATGATGGATGTCCACAAGGGTTGATAGTAGACAAAATTGGTTTCTAAATTTCCCTATGTGGCAGTTTTAAGCAACAAAATTGTTGTTTTCTAAATTTCCACTTGGTCAACAAAAAGTTGTATTTATTCATTTTCATCAATAAAAGTTTTATAAAAGGAAAGATACAACTTATAGCCATTGGGATTGATAATGGATGGTTATTTGTTACAAAATTGAATTTGTGATAAGTGTAGTCATTTGCGCACTAACTATCATTAAGTGTTGTAATTAACACCTTAATTACTAGTTAATTGTGCTTAAGAATAATTAGCCTTTAGAAGTGTTTTATCCACTGCACTTAAAATCAAGTAATTGTCCTCAGAGTAACTACCGAAATACTAAAATATGATCCAATATAATCAAACTTCCAAATTCAGCGGTGCTCATAGGAGAAAATATTCTATACTAGCCAATATTATAATTAAACTATATTTCTAATACTCAGTGTACAATATCAAATATGCCACCTGTCACAATAAGATCATTCCACGTGTCACCTTGGGATACTAGATATCAACATTTAAAAAACAAAATTTATAGACGTCTTGCTTCAAAGACTATGCTGTAAAGTGGAAGTATTATCATAGAAAGAGCAGCCACTCTTTCCCAAAGGTGTTCTATTGTTACGATTCCCTCATAAATGAAGGGTCGGCTGACCCTTCTTATTCCAAATATTCTTTTCATAATAGCTTGACACTGCAAGAAGGCTCAGTCAATCCTTCTTGTGTTCTCTATTATGGATATAGCCGAATTGTTGGATAAAGGTTTTCACAATTAACTACGAAAAGAAGGGGCGGCCGATCCTTCTTGTCGAAAAACGGAAGTCGGGAGAAACCATTTTAATATGTTAAAACTTCCAAGGTGTTCTATTTTTAAAATTGCCTCGTAATTGAAATTTCGGCTGACCCTTCAGATCCCTAATATTATTTTCATAATAGTTCGACATTGCAAGAAGGGCCGCTCGACCCTTCTTATTCCAAATATTCTTTTCATAATAGTTTTCCACTGTAAGAAGGGTCGGTCGATCCTTCTTGTGTTCTCCATTATGGATATGGGAAAATTGTTGGATAAAGGTTTTCACAAATAACTACAAAAAGAAGGGACGGCCGATCCTTCTTGTCAAGAAACGAAAGTATGGAGAAACCATTTTTATATGTTAAAACTTCCAAGGTGTTCTATTTTTAAAATTGCCTTGTAATTGAGAGGACGGCCAACCCTTCTTATTCTCAGTATTATTTTCATAATAGTTGGACACTGCAAGAAGCGTCACTCGATCCTTCTTATTCCAAATATTCTTTTCATAATAGTTCACCACTGAAGTTTAGCTTGCCCGTTTAGCTTGTCGGTGTTAGCACTAGCGTTGTCTTGGATGAAACTGGAAGGTTCAATTTCTAAAAATAATGGAGAATTATCTGGGTAGGTATTCATGGCCTCAAGGGTGAAATGATCAAAATACCAAGCCCGAAACTTTGTAAGGAGAATTAAATTGCAAAGGTCCACCTCCTATTACATATTTGCGGAAATAAACAGTCTAGATCTTCGGTGGTGAACATCTACAGACATGACTAGGATTCGCGAAAAAAGGGTAAGGTGTTTCAGATGGAGGGGGATGTTTAGCCAACGAGCATCTTAAGTAGCAGACCAATGGCCAATGGAGCAGACTGATGGTCGAGAACTACTTCTCCGATACGACATGCGCGGAGCAAACAAATTTTTGGATCCACGAACTTTTGGTAGAGGCCCACAGGTTTGGACGGTGCAGATCTGAGGAGGCCGAGATCTATGGCCAAGGTTTTGTTCATGGATCTAACTTGCACAAAACATAAACGCAAGCCAAAAAATCCGTGAATTTGATAAAAGTCACACCGTTTCACGACCAAGATTCATGCAAGTTCCGGATCAATGGTGGGCGATTTCCCGTGTTTTTAACTGGCAGAAAAGGTGACATGTGGCGGGATTCGAGGCCACCAGGGATCATAGAGATAGAAACCAACAACGAACCACAACCCAGAATGGATCAAGAAAATAGATGGCCAGGGAAGCTTCCACGCTGCAGGAGATAGCAAAGGACTTTGAAGTAATTTTATTCAAAAGAAATTTGTAATATTGTTTCTGACTTTGACTCAAATGACATTTGGAAAGTTTAATTAAGTTATTTCAATTTTTAGTTAAAAGACATTATGAATTACTTTGAAAGGGTTGGAAACTTTTTGGAGAGACAATAATTTTGTATCGAGTTGATATATTTGAATATAAAGAGCCACACAGGAAATAACTCATCTTTACAGAATGAGAGATTCATGTGTTGATCTTGTTTACAATCGACTGTATTTTTCTCTTCTTAAAATTGATAGTGTATTCATCTGTAACTTGGTGCCCATTATTGATATTTTTTCTTATGTGAATGTTTCTCTCACTGTTTAATTCATACTGTTATGCTTTTTCATGCCTTGATAAGTGTTGTATTAGGACAGAATTCATAAATATTATGCTTTGTTGCTTTCATTTCAAGCAATAGTTTGGATTTGTCTTTACTCATGATCTGATTAGTTTTCTTTGCAAAGCACTGTCATGTTTAATCATATTTGTAATCAATAATCCTTACATTGATCTACAGTTTGGATTTGTCTTTACTCATGATCTGTGTGTCTTTTATGTTTTAAGTGAATTTATTTAATTAAAACATTTATCTATTTATGCAAACGATTAACATAAATTAATAAATTCATGTTAATTTTTCAATTAGCATTCTAGCTACAGGGTGATATCAAAGTTCCAAATCAAATATGCCACGTGTCACAATATGATTGTTCCACGTGTCACCCTAGGATACTAGATATCAACATTTTAACAACAAAATTTATAGACGTTTTGCTTTAAAGACTTTGCTGGCAAGTGGAAATATTCTCATTTCTCCAAGGTGTTCTATTGTTACATTTCCCTCCTAAAAGAACAGTCCGCGGACCCTTCTTATTCGTAATATTATTTTCATAATAGTTCAACACTGCAAGAAGGGTCGGTCGATCCTTCATGTATTATCGATTATGGCTATAGCTGAATTGATGGATAAAGGTTTTGACAATTAACTACTAAAAGAAGGGGCAACTGATCCTTCTTGTCGTAAAACAAAAGTAGGAACAAACCATTTTTATATGATATAACTTCCAAGGTGTTCTATTTTTACAATTCCCTCGTAATTGAACGGTCGGCCAACCCTTCTTATTCCCCATATTATTTTTATACTAGTTCGACACTGCAAGAATGGGTCGCTTGACCCTTCTTATTACCAATATTCTTTTCATAATATTTCGACACTGCAAGAAGGGTCGGTCGATCCTTCTTGTGTTCTCCATTATGGATATAGCTGAATTGTTGGATAAAGGTTTTCACAGTTAACTACGAAAATAAGGGGCGGCTGATTCTTCATGTGGAAAAATGGAAGTACAATTGACTTGATATTCAAACAATGACTGAATATTTTAGACATTGATTTTTATGTTATAACATAGCCAATTGACTTGATATTCAAACAATGACTGAATATTTTAGACATTGATTTTTTCACCTTAAAATTTTAAACATTTACAAGTGAAAACTGCAATCTTCAAATATACAATTGCATTTTTTTATTTGAAATTCACTTTTCAAATCAGAAATTCCATTTTTTGATTTTAAATTTAACTTCACAATAATTTAAAGTCGTTGAACGTTTTAGATTCTCCTTATCCTTAATCAGATCATCTCCTTTGAAGGAGCAATAAAAGACTAAAATTTTATTGGAGCTTCGACTTGTAGGCTTAGAAGCACTAGACTCATTCCAGACTAAAACAACATTCGATGACTGTTGCAAGTGTCTTTGAAAGAATGAAACCAAATCATTCACTGAATACATCATACCTCCTGCACAAGGTGGTAGTATAAGTTAAACTTTAAAAAGTGTTGAAAATCCCATAGTCATCCAAGGATTCCAATTTCCATCCCATTAACTTGGACTAGTTACTCGTGGATGCAGGCTGGAGAAACTTTAGAAAGTCTCCTACCCTGATGATTTTCCCAACTTCAGCTACAAAGGGAATATTATTGCAAAGACTGGTAAGCTCTCCAGGCTAGATGTAGTTATTTGTTGATGAATACTGCAAAAAATGTGCGATGGTGATAACAAGTTTACTGTCTGTTAAGTCTGATACTGCATCATCCGAGAGTCGCTCAACAAACTTTCAGATAGAATGTTGTTTCAATCACTTGGCACAGTTAGAAGAAGATGACAGCATGATCTAGAGGCACAAACATCCGAATATTAGCAAGTGGATACCGTAGACAAGGCGGTATTGCATCTCCCTCGAATACCTGCATAACAAACAAATAATTGTTTATCACACTACCGTAAAAAGAAACCATTTCCAACAGAGTAAGCTAAACTCTAGACAGTTTGCACCAAGAATCCGATTATTTTTCCTGTGAAAATCCATCTGAAATTGGTTAAATGACAGTTTTGGTTTGCTAGAATTGCATAATTGGGGTGCCCCAGGGGTAATCGAGGTCACTGAATCCATTCCTGCAACCAAAATTGCAATTCAAGCAACCCAAATCGCAGTTTCAGTAATTTCCCCTTCACCGGATTCCAGTGAAAATTGCCGATAAAGGTGCAAATGGTCTAGAGTCTAGCCAATTTCATTTCCAACAAATGAAAAAATAATCATTTTATTGTAGCCAACACGTGAGCACACATATCATCATGCACAATAAAAACAGAGAAACTATTCCTAAATTTCCAAGTGCACCATAACAGGGGATGGCCACACAATTGGTCTGGGCATCCCGCTTGGACGGGTTAGCTCCTAACACCGTAGTTAGTGGAAGAAAAGGCATTCAACCAATGAAATATACCTTGCAAATGATAAGAAAACACTTAAATTAGACATGTGTATAATAATGACTACAAAAATTCTTTCTTACCAAGAAAAACCTTTTGTGGATATGTAGTCTTTCAAGGTTAGGAAGTTCCTCCAATAAGTTGAGAAGAGGAAGAGGCTTCAGAATATGGATATCAAGATTCTTCAATGATTTCAAGCTACCTAGTATCTCCACAAATTTCTCTGCAGGTAAATCATGCATTAGATCCATTATATGAGAACATTTCTTCATAGCTATAAGATTATGGCAGTTCACAGTTAAAGCCTCTATTTCAGAAGCCCATTACACATATTAAGTGTGCAATGTTGGGAGAGGAAATAATAGGCTTCCACAGTCCATAACAATAGATTAGCTCAATCTTTTGAAGAAGAGAGAAATGTGAAATAAATCGAGCTAAAGAGTCATCCGTCAAAGTGAGCTAACAGAACCCCATTGACTCTTACACCATTTTCATGAATTGAAACAAGAGTAAGAACAAGATGACAGCATGGTCTGGTACTAAAACAACATTCGACGACTGCTACAAGTGTTAACGACCGCAACAGCGCATGTTGTCTTAGAGAAGAAAGCCAGGAACATAATGACAAGTCCATGTATTGGGACTTCGATAGTGCTAATCTCCCTATGTACCCTCCTAGTTGCAAGAAATTAATGACAAATCCATAAATACACAGGGATTTTCAAGGGAGAGGACTTCGATATGCTCATATATCATGAGAGGAACTGGGAAGCGATCATAAGACTCAAGGCGAACAAACTGAATAATTCCATTTCAGTTTGCTGTGAGTGGCCACTGTGCTGATGGATTAGCCTATATATAGTGAGTGGCCACTGTGTTAATGGATTGAATGGGATGGGAGTCTGGGACGGATGGGGAATGGTAATTATGACAGTATGGCGGGATCGTGCTAGTCAAAGATATCATCTGTAGAGACTATATATTTTTCTGGAGTAATCGTACACGTATCACTCCAATCGATTCCTTGAAAATCCAACGGCCAACATGCCTATTGCCAGTGCATTAAATGGCCTACTGCAGGATGAATAATATTCACCGTAAATGATGGATTGTATCCCTCGTGTGAATAATCTCATCATGCTTTCATTCCACATAATGTTTATGTCTTGTCACCAAAAAATTCTCTCAATGGGGTCAATGGTAATTATCACAGTATGGCGGGATCATTGATATAATCTATAGCGACTACAGATTTTGCTGGAGTAATCGTACACTTATTACTCCAATCGATTCCTTGAAAATCCTATGGCCAACATGCCTGGTACCATAAATATCCATAATATTCATTTAAAAAATATTTGAAATAATTTTAAAAATCAGATATGCCATGTGTCACAAGATAAGCATTCCATGTGTCGCCAAATTTATAGAATTTTGCTTCAAAGACTTTGCTGGCAAGTAGAAATACTCTCAGAGAAAGAGCAGTCACTCTTTCTCTGAGGCATTCTATTTTTACCATTCCCTCGTAGATGAAAGGTTGGTCGACCCTTCTTATTTCCAATATTCTTTTCATAATAGTTTGACACTGCAAGAAGGGTTGGTCAATCATTCTTGAGTTCTCCATTATGGATATGGCTGAATTTCTCGATAAAATTTTTCACAAATAACTGCAAAAAAAAGGGGCAGCCGATCCTTCTTGTCGAAAAACAAGGATCGAATCCCAGGAATCCCCCTCTGTGGACATGAGAATTGCTGAGTCTACCTCAGTTCAACGGAATAATTTTTTGTAGAAGAGATCCCTACTTGGATTAGTTTTTACATCAATTTTGGAATTTTTTTTGCATCAGCTTGTTAAATTTACAGAGCCATACTGGGAAAGCTATTCATGCTCCCAGGCTCTCCTTTTTGTAATGAATGGTTGTGCATGAACTTCTGAATAAATCCATATATATGCTTCAATATAATTATAGAGAAGTATTTTATAGAGAAATATGGTCAAACGATGAATATATCTTTCTGAATATAACTCTGTATTTTACATATTAAGAACAAAAGCATTTTACATATTAAGAACAAAAGTATTTTATATATAAAGAACAAACATTTACAACTGAAAAATCACCGATTATTGGAGAACATTTAGAACCAAAAACCAGAATGGTCAAATAATGGAAAAATACTAAGGCTAGGCCGTCATTTGATGTATAACTAGAATGGAAAATAATGGAAAAATACCAAGCACAAGAAGGGTCGGCTGACCCTTCATTGAGTAGATAATTGAGAACACTGGTATCCAGAATGGTTAGCAGAAGAAGGATTGGATGACCATTCTTGCAGTCTAGAACTAGTATGGAAATAATACTAGGCAAATCACATGAATGGGGGGGATCATCGAAGGAGAGAACTGGAGACATTCTGTACTTGGAGACTAGTAATGTTTTACAATCTTTAAAGAATTTTAGTTAGTTTCTATTTTACTTTCTTTTGTTATGTGTATCAAGTTTCCTTCATTCATTTTGGTTTTTCATACATACATCTAATAACTCTGTTTTGTATTGTTAAATCATAAAACATATAAATTCGTGTGCTTGATTTACCATTCATATGATTTTTATGCAGGTTATGCATCAGTCAATTTCTTTACTTGATTCATATAGTTTCACATTCTCTAATAACAGCGCAGTCATTATGGTCATAATTTAATTTGTTAATTAGCTCATCATTGACAGGACAGACACATTCCTTTTAATCCTTTGAATAAAATAACACAGGGATCTTTACTCTTGAAAATATGCATCAACTCTTCTCGGGAATATTTTTTCAAAATTGGAGGGCTCAATACAAAATGAGTATCTCTTCACGGGTTCCAACACTTACTACATTTCCAAAAATAAACATCTAATCCTTTGAATAAAATAACACCGAAATCTTTATACATTGTATAACCTCTCGAGGTAAAACCCTAACTACTTCATAACTAAAAATAGAAAATTATAAACTATCTATTACATTCCATTTCGGTCAAAATTTATACAATTTCCAAAATTTCTCAGAATATAACATTTGATGTCTTTCTATTGTTTGTAGCTGCCGACAGGGCTTCTTTCTTGAATAGTAGCCTTCAAGTGTGCAATGTGTACTTCATTTTCCCATATCTCTCCATTGTCTTCCATTGCCCTATAGAAGGTACCTCATAACTAGTCATCTCCTCGACTAGTACTTTCATCTATATGTGCTCTACAATGGAGGTTGGAGGAATATTTTCAGCTATCATGGCCAGCTAGTTTAGAATTTCAAAATCAAGGGAGAGTTTCTTCAATAGAATTTTCCCTATTAGAACATGAATCAAACCTTGAAATTGCTCATGGTTCCTCCTGATGTTATATAGCAAATCCTTATAATTGTCCTGGAAAATTAACTCATTATTTTCATCCCAAAAAGAAGGCAGTCCCTTTTGTATTACCTTCTCAAATCCCTTTTTGGACGCTTCAACCTGTTCCTTCATCTGTTCTGCACTAGCCTGAACATTCTCAATGTCAGAATGTTTGCTAAGGACTCTCTTAGCCCAAGTTATGACTGTTACCCTGTTTTCGATAGCCATTGCTTTCAGATCACCTTTTGTCAGAGTATTTAAGAAACTTATGGTACCCTGGGCTATATCTTTTGGTATCTTATCTAAAACTTCTCTCATTGCTTTACAACTTTGTAAGCTATCATTTTCTATGGCTTCCTTTGTCTTCAAAAAATCTAAATAAGGCCTCAATTTTGCATCCTCATTGATGATTGAATCCCAAATCAAATGCTTTGCACCTTGCAATGCTAGTTGTCCTGTCACTTGGCCTATCATCCTCTGATTTCTGCCTACCAAATCTTTATTGTTTTTTGTCAACTCTTTTATTTCATTTTCCTTTTTCTGATTTTCCTCTTCTAGTCTTAGTTTTTCTTCTTTTAGTTCTATGATCTCCACCTCTTTCAAGCTAACTTGGGACATAGCTTGAACTATATCATCTGTGCTTGCTTCTTTGTTGCCTTGATTTGTTCCTTGCTTCTCGTGTGTTGTATTTTCCAATTTCGCCTTTAGATCTTCAATTCCAGTCTTAAGACTCGATCTATCTTTCTCCCAACTTTCCTCTTTTTCCTCAAACTCGAGAAATTTAGCAAGACAGTCATCCAATTCTTGAGATAAAGTTTATTTTTCTTGTTCCAACATAGTTAATTCAGAGGCTTGAATTATCCGTGTTGCTGAAATTCTAACCTTTTGCTGAAGTAATTGGATATTTTTTTCTTTCTCAGCTAAAAGATTTTTAATTGCCTCCCCTCTATTTGGTTCATCATTGCTCTTCACCAGGTCATCTTGCAATCTTTTTATTTTCAACCGATGAGCTTTGTTCTCTGTTTTCTCTTGCCTCAACTGGATTTGCATCCTGTTCACTGTTTTCTGTAATTTTTCCACTGTTAAAGTAGCTTTCATCATATCAACATAAATCACCTCTCCAGTCTGTCTGTGTAGGTGAATTTTATCAGGGACTGTTATATTCTGCAAATTCAATTTCATTTATGTGACCTTATCATCATACGATACAGCCAAATTCAAAGTATTTTTGTGTGGATCTCTGATAGTCATCAGAGTAATTTCTGAATCAACAATATTCTTGACTTCTGGAAACAACTTATGCCTTGCATCTATTGTTGTTTGTCTGTCTTTGCCATATTTTACAAATATTTCATCTCTTGAATGAAATTTGCTAGAATCACATGCAGCTCTTGCCTCATCAAATGCGTATTCCTGTACTTGAATACCTGGCCCTTGGTATTTTTCTTTCTTCATTCCCTTTTCTTTGTCAAATACAACTAATTCATCTTGTTGGCTTGATTTTAATCTTTTGGCTTCTCTTTCTTCCTCCACCTGCATATCAGTACTTTCATAAAAATTTCTTTTACTTGTTGCGTCAAGCTTTCCTAGGGTAGGTACCATCTCAGGTACAAACTTAGCTGAAATTTTATCCAAGGTAGAAGGATTAGCATGTGAACTTCCTGAAACTTCTGTGTCTAATTCATATTGTAGTAAATTTGCCATCTTCGCCAATCCTTCAACCTCTTGGTGATCAAAGGCTTTATTTTTGTTCTCTTTCCTTCTATTAGAAATAACATGACAAGGATCATAATTAATAGATGTCGCTTTCCTAAAACTCATTGCTTCTAAATTTTTTTGTAGAAAAGGGAGAGCATTCTTGTTCTTGATGATAAAAGGATCAATTTGTAAAGGGAACTTTATATCTGTATCTTTCTTGAAAAGTAGAAAATGGTCATTTTCTACTATCAATTTTTGTCTGATAAACTCCAAAGCAAAAAATCTCGGAGTCAAAAAGGCTGGTAGAATAAAGGGCTCCTTAACAAATCAATAAAGTCTGATTACTGTATCTTGATTCCCTAAACACCAGTCTCCAATTGCTTTTTTTGGGCTTAATTGCATTAGGGTCTTCATCTCTGATAACACTCTAGGCAAATTTTCTCTAAACATCAATCTATATACTTCTGATAAAATAAAATTAATAAAATTAAACATATTGTCTTCCACTGTTTCTAAAAACATAGACTGTGGGAATTTTAAATCTTTTTGATTGCTAAATAGGAGCATTTTCATCAGGTGTGTCTGGAATCTGAAATGTCTCGAAGTGTGGAAATTCACTAACTGAGAGTGGATGTTCCGAGCCAAGAATACATCAAATTTAAGTTAGGGTACTTGACTATAATCCATTTCTGGTTTAGCAACACTCAGTCTAAAAAGCAAACTTAACTAGACCTTCGTGACCATGGAATCATCATCAAACCCTAAAAACTGTGAAATGAGTGACAAAACTAACTATGAGTTTTCATCAAAGAAATTAATGTCAAGTGGATAGGGGGTGTTATCAATGGCAAGGCCAGGTTTCAGACAACTGGTCATGAAGGTTTGTTTGGTCTCAAAGGATGACTCTCTGTACTGGATAACTAGGGATTCTTTGGAAAAATCTTCCTGGTTGTGGGAGGAAAACAAGGGTACTCGTAGAGATTTCCTAACAGTAGACGCATTTACACGACAAAGAATTTTCTTTCTTGATGAATTCATAATGACTCTTCGACTTTGAGAATAATTTACTGCACACCACAAAACTAATTATGGAAACCATGAAGGTTGTTTGGGACAGAAATGGATAAAACAAGACTTATAAACATTGTGTACATCCAAATTTTGTTTATATAAACCCTCCAACTTGCTTTTGATTTTTGAAACTAAGAATTTAACCATTATGGGTTCACGAATGTCACTATCTCTGTCCACTAGGGTTTCTCCTATCCTCATAGTTTCAACATTCTGACAGATGGTTTCAATACTTCCTTCCATTATGTAAACAATTCTAATTACTTTCATGAGTTAAGAAGACCTACCTGGCACAGACAGGTTGAATAAACTATGCTCTGTCGCTTTCAAGCAGCACATACATGTTCCAATCCTCCACCTTTCGCAATACAAAAGTCAAATTTTGACGTGCCCTTCTCCTTTATACACCACTGAAGGTGGTTTGGCAACACGGGATGGTGGTTTTCCTTACCACTTTCTCTGATTGCGGAATTATGTGGAGACGACACGCACATAGCAGTACGATATTTTGCAACCGCTCATACCTCCATTACGTCGTGCATGTTGGCGGCACGGAAATATTATGGGCCGTCGATATAACCTCCATTTATCTTATAGTTGTTGATCTAGCTGCCCTTTTATCATTCTCCAATGAGGTACGACAGGCATTTTCCCAAGGCCACCTGAACCAGTTTTCCAACACTTGGTCATTTCCAAGAATTTCTCCAACTTGGTTGATCTTGAAACCCTATTTTGGTAGACTTCTAACTTTCTCCTCAGAAATGATGAAGGCAAATTGAGACCATGACTATATAGACACTTCAACAAGCTATAGCATGATATGATAGTGCGTGCATTTTTCTCAAATTATGAATTATGGCAGGCATTCTCTCAGACCATTTTTTTGTACTTTTCATACAACATGTCGAATTGAGACACTGATTTAATGATAGCACCAGAACACCACCATGTATCTTTCCAGCCTCATCACACATTCCATGTCATCATACATGCCACATCATCACTTGCTATGCTGTCAATTCTCTTTTTGAGGTTCACACGTGTGAGATTTTGTCCTGCCAAAATAGAGATCAATTCACGTATAACCATAATGATCAAGGATGGAAAAACACAAATCACAAGAAGGGTCAAATATCTAGTAATTCACCTGTATCCAGTATAAAGATAATATTTGGCAGAAGAAGGGTCGACCGCCCCTTCATTTATGAGGGATTTGTCCAAATATTCAACCTATGAAGTATACACTGTCAATTTATCAATATCCTGAATAGTGAAGACTGAACCAATACTAACCACAAGAAGGGTCGGTCGATCCTTCATTTAAAAGAGAAATAAAAAAATATTAAATCTAAGAAGGTTGGCATGACAATTCCCCACAACCGACTTCCGCAGTATATGGTAGGGATTGGGACATTGCCTAAGTTATAACACCTAAACAATATTTCTCTGGAATTCCAACAACCGACAAGAAGGATTGGCCACCCCTTCTTTTAGTAGATAATTGTGAACACCAATATCCGATAATTCACCTGTATCCAGAATGGTGAACACGGAAAGGATTGAACCACGGTCCCTTCTTGCAAGTCTGGAACTATAATGAAAATAATAGTGGGAAGAAGAAGGGTCGGCTGACTCTTCATTCATTTATCTCGAACCTCATTTGAAATGGGGTGTCGATTAATGAAATACAACCTCAAATGACCGTCATATTATGCAGACACCGATTCATTTGGTAATTTGTATATTTTTTACTACTTCAAATGACCATCATAATTATCATATCGGAACACACCAAAAACCAATTTCAAAAGTGGCAATATCAAAAGAAAAAAGTATGGTTTTGGAACCTAGATTTGGTAGTAAAATCCACACAGCAGGTAATTTTTGAGGATGAAAAATAATAAAAGGAAACAGAAACTAAATCAACATATTTATTAATTCCCTCGGCTTAATTCTGGGCCGTAAGATTAAGACAAGTCGACGGCTGAGATCTAATATGGGGAATGCGGAAGACGAGTTGCGGGGGTTTAATTGTTATGAAATATATACAATGTTCCTACAATCTACAATCATGTATAATTTTATAGCCACTTCAACAATCTATAGCATGATATGATGGTGCGTGCATTTTCCGGAAACCATGAATTATGGCGGGCATTCTCTGAGAGCAGTTTTGACTAATTTTTCAATACTTTGTAAATTTTCAAAGTTTCACAACCTTGCCATACTTTTCTAGAATGATGTCAGATAGCACCAGAGCACCATCATGTGTCTTTCTAGCGTCATCAGACATTCCATGTCATCATAGATGCCATGTCATCACTTCCTATCGTGTGATATTTTGGCTTGCCAAAATAGAGATCAAATCATGTATAACGAGAATGGAGAAGACTCAAAAAATATAAATCAGAAGATGGGTCGGCCACCCCTTCGTTTAGTAGATAATTGTGAACACCAATATCCACCAATTCACCTATATCCAAACTAGTGAACACAAGAAGGATCGCATGACTCTTTTGGCAGTCTAGAACTAGTATGAAAATAATAGTGGGCAAAAGAAGGGTCAGCCTCCCCTTCATTTATGAGGGGATTGGGCAAAAGAAGGGTCGTCCAACCCTTAATTCAAGCTAGAAAAATGGCGAAAACATCCCCTGTTAAAAACTCGTAGTAAAATCCACACAGTAGGTAATTTTCGAAGATAAAAAATAACGAAAGGAAACAGAAACAAAATCCACATATTTATTAATTCTGTCGGGTTAAATCTAGGACGTAACATTAAGACAAGGGACAGTTGAGATCTAATCTGGGGAAGGCTTCAACGAGTTGTGAGGGTTTAATGGTTTGGAAATATATACAACGTTCCCGCAATACACAATTGCGGGTTGCAGGACTACGACTTGAAATAAAAACAAACCAAAGTTTCCGCAATCCGCATTCTGCCTTGCGGGTTACGGAAACACATGTCACAAATTCATTATTCAAACAGTTCCCACAATCCACAATCATGTATAACTAGATATCCACTTCAACAAGCTATAGCATGATATGATGGTGCGTAAATTTTTCTGAAACCATGAATTATGGCGGGCATTCTATTAGAGCAGTTTTGACTACATTTTCCATACTTTGTCAATTTCCAAAGATTCACAAATTTGCCAAACCTTTTGAGAATGATGTCAGATTGCAACACTGACTAAATGATACACTAGAACACCATCATGTGTTTTTCCAGCCTCATCACACATTCCATGTCATCATAGATGCCATGTCATCATTAATGCCATGTCATCATAGATGCCATGTCATCATACATGCCATGTCATCACTTCCTATGGCATCAGTTCTCTCTTTCAGGCTCACACGTGTGAGATTTTGGCCTTCCAAAATAGAGATCAAAGTATGTATAACCAGAATGGTCAAGAAAGGAAAAATATAAATCACAAGAAGGGTCGGCCGACCTTTCTTTATCGGGCACACGAAGGGTCGTCCGCCCCTTCATTTATGATGGAATTGTGCAAATATTCAACCGACGAAGTATAGGCTGTCAATTCATGTATATCTTGAATGGTGAATACTGCAAAAATACTAAGCACAAGAAGGGTCGATCGACCCTTCATTTAAAAGAGAAATGAAAAACAATTAATCTACGAAGATTGGGGCAACATTTCTCCACTACCGACTTCCACAGTATATGGTAGGGATGGGGACAAACAATATTCCCGACTTCCTACTGACGAAAAGAAGGATTGTCCGCCCCTTCATTTAGTAGATAATTTTGAACACCAATATCCGACAATTCACCAGTATCTAGATTGGTGAACACAACAAGGATCAAACCACCCTTCTTGCAATCTAGAACTATTATGAAAATAATAGTGGGCAAAAGAAGGGTCGGCTGCTCCTTCATTCATTTATCTCGAGCCTCATTAAAAAATGGGGTGTTGGTTAATGACATTCAACTTCAAATGACTGTCATATTATATAGACACCAATATCAAAACAAAAAGTATGGTTTTGGAACCTGGATTTTGGGTCTTTTGGAAACGGATTTGGCATTTTCGGGACCAGTTTGGTCACTTTTCGAACCATATTTAGCGCTTTTGGAACCGGTTTTGGCTCTTTCAAAACCGGTATTGACACTTTTGGAACCTTGATTTGGCACTTTCGGAATCGAATTTGGCAATTTTGGAATCGGTTTTGGCACTTTCGGAACCGGTTTTGGCACTTTCGGAATCAGATTTGGCACTTATGGAACCTGGATTTGGCAGTTTTGGAACCGGATTTTGCTTGATTTTGGAGTTTAGAAAGGTTGTTTTTGACACGTCTTCGGTGACCATTAAAATTTTTTACCATTCTGGATACAGGTAGGTAATTTTCGAAGATAAAAAATAATAAAAGGAAACATAAACAAAATCCACATATTTATTAATTTCGTCAGGTTAAATCTGGGCCATAACATTAAGACAAGTGGATAGCTAAGATCTAATCTGGGGAAGGCTTCAACGAGTTGTGGGGGGTTAATGGTTTGGAAATATATACAATGTTCCCGCAATCTGCAATTGTGGGTTATGGGACTACGACTTGAAATAAAAAATTAAAAAAAAACAAAGTTTTTGCAATCCGCAATTTGCCTTGCGGGTTGCGGAAACACATGTCGCAAATTCATTATTCAAACAGTTCCCGCAATCCGCAATCATGTATAACTAGATAGGCACTTCAACAAGCTATAACATGATATGATGGTGTGTAAATTTTTCAGAAACCATGAATTATGGTGGGCATTCTATCACAACAATTTTGACTACTTTTTCCATACTTTGTCAATTTCCAAAGTTTCACAAATTTACCATACTTTTTGAGAATTATGTCAGATTGCAACAGTGACTAAATGATACACCAGAACACATCATGTGTCTTTCCAGCCTCATTACACATTCTATGTCATCATAGATGCCATGTCATCATTCATGCCATGTCATCATACATGCCATGTCATCACTTCCTATGGCATCAGTTCTCTCTTTGAGGATCACACGTGTGAGATTTTGGCCTTCGAAAATAGAGATCAAATCATGTATAACCAGAATGGTCAAGACTTGAAAAATATAAATCACAAGAAGGGTTGGCCGATCTTTCTGGCAGTCTACAACTAGTATGAAAATAATATTGGGCACACGAAGGGTCGGCCGACCTTTCTGACAGTCTACAACTAGTATGAAAATAATATTGGGCACACGAAGGGTCGGTCGCCCCTTCATTTATGAGGGAATTGTGTAATATTCAACTGATTAAGTATAGGCTATCAATTCATGTATATCCTGAATGGTGAAGACTACAAAAATACTAAGCACAGGAAGTGTTGGTTGACCCTTCATTTAAAAGAGAAATGAAAAACAATTAATCTTCGAAGGTTGGGACAACATTTCCCCACTACCGACTTCCGCATTATATTGTAGGGATGGGGACATTGCCTATGTTATAACATGTAAACAATATTCCTGACTTCCTACTAACGAAAAGAAGGATCGGCTGCCCCTTCGTTTAGTAGATAATTCTGAACACCAATATTTGACAATTCACCTGTATCCAGATTGGTGAACACAAGAAGGATCAAACCACCCTTCTTGCAATCTATAACTATTATGAAAATAATAGTGGGCAGAAGAAGGGTCGACCGCCCCTTCATTCATTTATCTTGAGCCTCATTCAAAAATGGGGTGTTGGTTAATGACATTCAACTTCAAATGGCCGTCATATTATACAGATACCAATATCAAAAGAAAAAGTATGGTTTTGGAACCTGGATTTTGGGTCTTTTGGAAATGGATTTGGCATTTTCGAGACTAGTTTGGTCACTTTTGGAACTGGATTTGGCGCTTTTGGAACCAGTTTTGGCTCTTTCGTAACCAGTATTGTCACTTTTGGAACCTTGATTTGGCACTTTCGGAATCGTATTTGGCAATTTTGGAAATGGTTTTGGCACTTTCGGAACCAGTTTTGGCACTTTCGGAATCGGATTTGGCAATTTTGGAATCGGTTTTGGCACTTTCGGAACCGGTTTGGGCACTTTTGGAACCATTTTTGGCACTTTTGGAACCTGGATTTGGCAGTTTTGGAACCAGATTTTGCTTGATTTTGGAGTTTAGAAAGGCTGGGTTTTGACCCATCTTCGGTGACCATTAAAATTTCTGACCATTCTAGATACAGGTAGGTAATTTTCAAAGATAAAAAATAATAAAAGGAAACAACAAAAAAAATCCACATATTTATTAATTCCGTCGGGTTAAATCTGCGCCGTAACATTAAGACAAGTGGACAGCTGAGATCTAATCTGGGGAAGGCTTCAACAAGTTGTGGGGGTTTAATGGTTTGGAAATATATACAATGTTCCTGCAATCCGCAATTGCGGGTTACGGGAATATGACTCAAAATAAAAACAAACCAAAGTTTCTGCAATCCGCAATTTGCCTTGGGGGTTGCGGAAACACATGTCACAAATTCATTGTTCACACAGTTCCTGCAATCCGCAATCATGTATAACTAGATAGCCACTTCAACAAGCTATAGCATGATATGATGGTGCATAAATTTTTCAGAAACCATGAATTATGGTGGGTATTCTATCACAGCAGTTTTGACTACTTTTTTCATACTTTGTCAATTTCCAAAGTTTCACAAATTTGCCACACTTTTTGAGAATGATGTCAGATTGCAACACTGACTAAATGATACACCAGAACACCATCATGTGTCTTTCCATCCTCATTACACATTCCATGTCATCATAGATTCCATGTCATCATTCATGCCATGTCATCATAGATTCCATGTCATCATACGTGCCATGTCATCACTTCCTATGGCGTCAGTTCTCTCTTTGAGGCTCACACGTGTGAGATTTTGGCCTTCGAAAATAGAGATCAAATCATGTATAACCAGAATGGTCAAGACTGGAAAAATATAAATCACAAGAAGGGTCGGCCGACCTTTCTGGCAATCTACAACTAGTATGAAAATAATATTGGGCACATGAAGGGTCGGCCGACCTTTCTGGTAGTCTACAACTAGTATGAAAATAATATTGGGCACACGAAGGGTTGGTCGCCCCTTCATTTATGAGGGAATTGTGTAAATATTCAATCGATGAAGTATAGGCTGTCAATTCATGTATATCCTAAATGGTGAAGATTGCAAAAATACTAAGCACAAGAAGGGTCGGTCGACCCTTCATTTAAAAGAGAAATGAAAAGCAATTAATCTTCAAAGGTTGGGACAACATTTCCCCACTATTGACTTCTGCAGTATATGGTAGGGATGGGGACATTTCCTGTGTTATAACATGTAAACAATATTTATCCCGACTTCTGACTGAAAACAAGAAGGATCGGCTGCCCCTTCATTTAGTAGATAATTCTTAACACCAATATCCGACAATTCACCTCTATCCAGAATGGTGAACACAAGAAGAATCGAACCACCCTTCTTGCAATCTAGAACTATTATGAAAATAATAGTGGGCAGAAGAAGGGTTGGTCACCTCTTCATTAATTTATCTCGAGCCTCATTCAAAAATGGGGTGTTGGTTAATGACATTCAACTTCAAATGACCATCATATTACACATACACCAATATCAAAAGAAAAAGTATGGTTTTGGACCCTGTATTTTGGGTCTTTTGGAAACAGATTTGGCATTTTCGGGACCGGTTTGGTCACTTTCGGAACTGGATTTGGTGCTTTTGGAACCGGTTTTGGCTCTTTAAGAACCAGTATTGTCACTTTTGGAACCTTCATTTGTCACTTTTGGAATCAGATTTGGCGATTTTGGAATCGGATTTGGCAATTTTGGAATCAGTTTTGGCACTTTTGGAACCTTGATTTGGCACTTTCGGAATTGGTTTTGGCAATTTTGGAATCAGTTTTGGCACTTTTTTGAACCGGTTTTGGCACTTTTGGAACCGGTTTTGGCACTTTTGGAACCTAGATTTGGGAGTTTTGGAACCGTATTTTGCTTGATTTTGGAGTTTAGAAATGTGGTTTTAGCCCCATCTTCAAAGTGACTTGGATTGGAATAAGTCCAAGTTTAATGAAATAAGCGTTATGTCCTTATTCCATGTGTTATTCAAGCTTAAACTTTGCCATTATTATTGTCATCAATGACAATAATAGACAACCATATTCATCAAGCTCTCCTCAATCTCCCAAAATCTTCACACATTGCTTCCTTAAAAATTAAACTTGTCTTCTATTTATACTCTTGTCTTCTATTTATAGTTTTTTTCATCAAGATGATTAAATAAATCAAATATGATTTATTTAATTATGGCCATGCCATGTCAGCTTCTATGCCATGTCACCTTATTTAATTTTAATTCCATGCCATGTCACCTTCTATCCTTTCAGAATATTAAATGTGAGACACACATATGCCCTTAAGATGCTCGCAATGCACTCTTAAAAATCCCGCAGTCGACTCCACTTTGATGCCCACAAGGGCCATCAACACATGCTTGTATTGGTATTGGATTATGCATGCAATGGTCTCATGTAAATTCCCGTAGGCCCTTATCAATATGCCCGCAATACACCACAAATGCCTGCAGTTGGTGCTTCAAAGAATGCCCACATGGTCCTTTTGATTATGCCCGCAATGGAGCTTTGAAATGCCCACAAGGGGTCTTCCAAATGCCCGCACATATTCCATGTACACCTCATCATCTTTTCTTTGTCCTCTAATCTTATGTTTTCCAATTCATTGTCCTCGATGTCACCAAGTTATAAATCCTTCTTGTCACCAAGCATGTCCTCCTTTTCATGTTCCATGGCATCAAACACCATGCTTGACAAGTCATCAAGCTTGCTTGCTTGTCACTTGTCTTTGTCTTGTTCTTATCTTTCCATTTCCTTCTTCCATGCTTGTCATAAACACTTGTCATGCTTTCCATGTCTGATGCTTTCCATGTTTGTCATACTTGTCACCTTTTCCATCCCTCAAGCCATGTCACCATCTCGATTGTGCTTTCCATAATGTGTATGCTCCATGTTCTTAACTCTTCCATGTCTTTGTCATCGATGTCATTATCAAGTCCTTGTCATCAATCCTTTGTCATGTCTCCACTTTGTCAAGTCTTCTACACTTGTCATGCTTTCTTGCCACTTGTCAAGTCATCAAAGCTTGTCATGTTTACCATTTGACCAGTCAAGTCTTTGCCATGTCATCACTTCCCCCTTTGTCCTTAACGTGTTGTCATCAATGACAACTTTGGCCATCAAACACCTCAAGCATAAATTGTCAACTTTCTTTTCCAAATTATCATGGGCCCAATCCATTGTGGGTCAAAGGACACGATCCCCACAACCATGTTCTTTACCAAGTATTGAACAAATGGACTACACCAATACAATAAAAACGTTACATAATATCCAAAGCTCATCAAACCACTATCATATAACTTGAATATAAATGAATTGTAGTCATGTTTTCTAAGTACCATCGTTGTCATTCTCATTGGCATTGTGTTTAATATTGTTTTTATAAATTCAATCTAAAAATTGTAGTGTTCGCATAGGTGTCCACAGGCTCCAGCGACCAGCGATCACCCCCGGGGATCAGTAGATCTCCACGTGTGTAGGTATCGTGTGTATTAGAGCATAAATTTAATTTCAAATATGATGACTTTTCCGTGTATATTTATATTTTTCTATATTAAACTATGAGGTTATAAATGTGTATGCACTAGTGGATTTGGACCTAAAATCCGACGACAGAATCCGTTGAACTCCAATGAAGAAGGACTATGTCATTGAATTTCACCTTAAAAATCTCAAAATTTGATGATATTTTTAAAATTGATAGAAGGAGACGTCGGATATCCGACGGATATGCTCATATCCGATGGTTTTGTGGATATCCGACATCATATTATGCATTGGGATGTCGGATATCCGACATCAATTCTCCAACGGTAACTAGGTTCAAGGCATCGGATATCCGACGGAAGGTTGACTTTTAAAACTTATAAATATTGAAACATTCCGACATGTTTGCTATACAAGCGACGGTTTGCGGAAGTTTTTTTATTCGGCAGATTGTTTTTCATTATTTCTATTGTTTTTGAGATTCAAGCGAGCGAATTGTGGAGCTTCGTTTTTTAATATCGATAATCTTCATTCAAGATCTTTATGAGAAAATGTCAACTAGCAATATTCCTTATCCAGACGAACAAAATCGACACTTGCTTGCTAGATTGTGCGAAGGAGTTGAAAAAAGGGGTGATAGGAAATGCTATTGTCCATGTACTCAATGCAGGGGCTTTAAGAGGAGAAGAATTTTGATCACAACAGCCACAAAACATTGTAGGGAGCATGGGCTTTTGTAAATTTATGTATTGGTCGTGATTTCAATAGATGGGGACTAACATGGACAATAAATATTATTTTAATATTAAATATTTATTATACTATTTCTTTTTCTTTTGTGCATGTTGAATCTAGGGTATAGTAGAATAACTCATTTATTTGTTTGTTAGTGAGACGAACCCACTCACTGGGGAAAGCACTTAACTCTCTAGATTTGTGACACTTTCTATCATGATAATAGAAATAACAACTATATTGAAATGTTGTAATTTCTCTTATATTTTCTCTATAGAAATTACCATAGCATCAGTTATCTTACCTTAGTGGAGTACAGTATGAGAAATTTTGTGTTATATTTGAGTAGCTTTGCTCAGTAATTGGGTCAATTATTATGTCTCTTGGATAGTTTGGATGCACCTATTTGACCAATAGTTCAATAGGTCGTTGCTCTTTTCATCCCAATAGTACAAAATTTGTTACATTTTAAATGCATCACATAAATGTTTACATTTTGCGTTTGAAATTTTTACATTTTGCGGTTGAATTTCTTATATTAACTTTTATCTATTGATGGTTTCATGTAATTATAAAGGAAAGACATCCTAGGGTACTTCGTCCAAAGGAAGTGCTTCCACAACAAGTATCAGAAGCTATGAATATTAATGGAGAACAAGTTAATGACCACATTAATGAAGAAGATGATCATTCTGAAAACATAGTTGAATATGATGTTACAAATAATTTGATCCATGATTCATTTAATGTTGGAATGGTCGATGTTGATCATGATGATGATGATCATGAAAATGATGAACATTTTGATGATATTCATGATATACCTCTTCTTGATAAGGCATACGAACCCCTTTATGAGGGCTCCAAGACAAATCTTCTCTCTACTATATTATTAATAATGAACTTGAAGGTTATGAATGGTCTTTCAAACATATCAGTCACACGGATGTTAAGGTATGCAATATATTCCATCACAAAATATATATGATTGTGTATAATTTTGTTGTTCATTCATATATAAGTCGAATTATTACGGATGAAATTTGTTCCATTAATATTATTTCCATATTATATTAACTAGATTTTTATTTTAATTTGTTGTAGCATGATAGGTGAATATTTGTTAACACCGTCAAATATTTTATCTCGCACATATCGAGATTTATCTTCCATCATGAAAGAAATTGGAATGCAGTATGAAGCAATTCATGCATGCCCCGATGACCATGTTCTATATTACAATCAGCATGAATTTGCAACAGAATGTCCTGAATATCATATCAGTAGATATCGCACAGATCAAGTAACTAAAAAGGTGCTCGCAAGGTTCTACGTTATATTCCCATTATTCCACTTCTGCAACGACTGTTTAGGTGCAAAAACATAGTGCAATTTATGGATTACCATGCACGGAACAGAAGTCAAGACGACATTATTTGGATGCCTGCAAATGGGTCTGCATTTAGAGATATGGAGGAATAATGGCCCCACTTTAAAGAAGAACCTCGTAATCTTAGGATTTCTTTGGCAGCAAACGGTGTCAATCCATTTGTAGAGATGAGATCCGTTTACTCGGTGTGGCCTATTTTTGTTATCAACAACAACATTCCTCCATGGTTGACAATAAAGAGGGAGCACATAATGTTGTCGATGATTGTTCCAGGTACGAACCCTGTAGTTTTTTTTTTAAGTAGTTGTATCTCATTTGTCGTATTTTTGTCGCATAATGTCATATATATATTTAATGTGTTTCTATTGTGCAATATGGTTTAATATATGTAATCTAAATGGTTAGTCTCATATTTATATTTTTTATATGTTCATATCAATCAAGTAAGTACCAAGTGAAAGATATGAATGTATATATCGAACCTCTTATTGACGAGCTATTGAAGTTATGGAATGGCATCACTATGTATGACATATCTAGACCAATAAGACAAAGGCAATTTCAATTCCATGCAATGCTTGTATGGACAATACATGATGCCCCAGGGTGAACCCATTTTTGTGGTATGTAATTATAAGTTTCACTTTATTTGCAAAAAGTTATACGAACTACTAGTTAATATACTATGCATGCATGTTTTTCTAAATAATCCAATCATTTTGTATATAATTATAATTGATCACATAGATATTCCATCTCTTTATGTAGGTCTTCATACAAAGGAGAAATTTGCATGTCCAGTTTGTGGTCCTAAGATCAAATCTCGTCGTTAAAAAAGCTTAGGAAATGAGGTGTTTGATGAGTATAGGCACTTCCTCTATAAGAATCATAGGTATCGAACTACCGAAAAACATATGTTCAATGGCAAGCAAGAGACTACATTAAAACCGCAGAGAATGACACCTCGCCTATGGAAGTTGCAATATAATAGAAATCATCAAGGTATGTATAATGAATCATCATATATTATATGTTATATTGTATTTTTTTATATTGTGTGTTTTTTATTGTAATTGACATTAATTTATGTAATTTCATGATTGTCGTTCATGTGATCATGAAGGAATTAATGGGATTCCATGAGGAATGAAAAGTTATCCTAGACAATTCAGTAGGTTTCCCTACTATGAGCACCTACAAATTGCTCATCTATTTGATACAATGCATATCAAAAAGAATGTGACCGAAACATTATGGCGAATATTGGATGGAAGGAGTGACAAAGAAAAAATTGTCAAAATTTGCAAAGACATTCAAGATAGCAACGATGCAATGAAAGACGTCATTCAATTTCATAGAAACGGAGAGCAAATTAATATAAAATCACTTCCATGGATGTTAACGGACCAACAAAGTAATGTTGTAAAAGAAGTCATTCGAAAAATTTAATTTCCCACCGGATTTTGTGCGAACATGAAGAATATCATAACAAAGAAAGGTGATTTCTCGGGGGTGAAAACTCACGATTGGCATGTCTTCACGAAGGTAACTATTATGGTATAGATTGAATTTGTTTTTTCCTATTACAGTGAATATGGTTGGTATATTTTTTATTTGTCTACTCTTTGTTGATAAAATGAAACTATTTGTATATTATTGTTACAGTATGTTCTACCTCTCTCTATCTCGGACAACTTCGACAACAATGTCAAGCAAATAATATATAGTCTCGGGAAATACATGAGGTAAGTGGTGATTTTTTCCATGCGCTTAGTGTTTGTTTAATTCAACATAGAACTTATATTTGATTTTCATTCTTTAATTCATGATGTTACGTAATATATTGTTTTTTTTCTTTAATCTCTTGATTTGGTTGTCATGTCACTTGTAGATGGTTATCATCTAAATAATTCCATAGAGAATACATAAAGTATTGGAGGAGAGAAATTCCTCCTCTCATGTGTGAAATGCAGAAGCATCTACCTTCGGCATTTTTCAATGCACAAGAACACTACCTCATACACCAAGTTGAGGAGATTGAACTGTGTGGACCTATGCACTCAAGGTCCATGTGGATGGTTGAGAGGCACTTGAAATTTATGAAGGGTTTGGTCAGACAACGAGCATATGCTGAGGGTTCTATGATGGAGGGATATATGGTAGACCAAAACATGTTGTATATTAGTGAATATCTTCCTAAATTAGCAGAAAAGCTCAATTTGCATTGCATTTGTGACCCAAAATCCAATAAGAGTTTCGAAGGGGAGTACCTGAAGGGGAAAGGTAGATCGAGGAAGGTGAAAGGTAATATAACACATTCTTATATTCAGTAGTTTGCATAAATTTATATTGTAATATACTTTGTTAAGTTACTATATTACATTTGTATTGAATTTTAATTTTATTGTCATGAAACAATTGGTCGAGAGTGGGATGCAATTCATTTATACATCGCAAACATCTTTACTGGATGAAGGTATGGATCGAACGATGTGAACAATTTGGTCATGGAATATCATGGGAAGGTGTGGCTTCATTGGTTAAAGCTGCACATCGCAATGGAGACACCAATCTAACACAAAGGGAAATCGATTTAGCAAGAGGTTTAAAAGATAAGAAGGTAAGCATATTAATCATCGCCACTATTTTTTTTTTTGTAAAAAATAATGTCATTGTACATCACGTTGTTTTTTTCATTGTATGGCATTATAAACATGCACTAGTTAATCATAAATATTGGATCATTATGTAATCTTTTTCCTGTATGGCTTGTTGTAGGTAACACATCATAAGGCTATGTGGTGCAATGGATGTAGATATCGAATCAAAAAGTTGGATGAAACAAAGAAAACATTTGATTGTGGGATATCTGCAGTCTTTGAGGTTACCAATGTTTCTTCTAGAAGTGACAGACATCCAGAACTCTCTGAAAATCGATACTATGGGTATCTGGAAGACATTCTTCAGTGTGACTTTAACTCCTTCAAGGTATTTCTGTTCGTTGTCAAATGGTACAGGTGTCGATTGAATCAACGTGATCTCGATAAAACAATAATTGAACATGATAATGGATTTACCATGGTAAATACAAGGTTGTTTGAGCCAGGAATGGAGCCCTATGTTCTTCCAACCCAATGTGAACAGGTATTTTACTCTGAGGTTCCAGGTAGAGCGGGTTGGTCATTTGCTGTGAGACACGATCCAAGGGGAATGCCGGTAAAGTATAACATAGATGAAGGTAACGAAGACGTTCTTGAAGAAGAAGACACCGTAGAAGATGATCTTGATCAACATGAGTTAGATGATCATGTTCTTGAAGAAGATGTCGAAGAGATTATTGAATCAGATGATGTATTAGACAATTTCCATGAAGATGATATCGATGATGACATGATGATTGTAACTGACATTGATGACGAGGATGATATTGTTGTGAGGGAAATATACCTATAGTTCAGGGGAGAAACTGCCAACTTCAGGTATGAAAGATAGACATACAATTGTTCTGCAAGTACAACTAGTAAGCAAAGAGATTAGGGTTAGAAAGATGTGCACCTTATTTAGAAAGTTGATCCAAGCCTTTCTCTTCCTTGCTCTTCAATGCTATTCAGTGTCGCAATGCCCACACCTACAAAACAACTTCATGCTTTTCTCAAATACATTTTAGTACATATATAAGATTGATATTCATAACAGAAGAAGACATCAAACTATGAACAAACTGTAATCAAATCTGAGACACACATAAGTAAGTCATATTTGGAAATGGAAGAACATCTGATCTTTATTAATGAATGAAGCAAGTACATAAAATTATACCTTCCTTCAAGCTTGGCACTTCACGAGACCTAGATTCAAGGTCTCCTGCTTCTGTTCTCCAAGGATCCCAACCTCTAATCAACTCTGCATAACATTGTTATGGGATTGATCCCTTGTCATGTCCTTTATACCTTCCTTATATAGTCAATGAAGGAGAGGAAAAGTAGTTATAACCGATCAGGAGGTTCCAAAACTAACTCAATTTGACCAAAAATTGAGATTTTAGCTGCTTCAGGAAACAAATATACTTTTCTACTGCAAACCAACATTTGAACTCTACTTTTATGAAGTAGAGTAGATTTTTTCAAGGGAAAAACGTTACTCTTTGCATAGAATACCATCGTTTTTGTGAAAAAATGGCCAAAAACAGGGTTTTCTAATGATTTTCAGGAGGTGGTTTGGTCTGGAAAAGAGTTTTGAAGGGTTATAACCATCAAATGGGCCAAGAGTGAGGTAATTTCAATCATATTCAGTGTCCCTAATGACCCTTCAATCCAGAAGTGTCTTGTTGTGTGACTAAACTTGATCTCAAGAAGTGTCGTCATGCAACCAAGCGATGCAAGTGTCGTCATGGACGGAGAAGTGTCATTTTAAGCTATAGCAGATGCCCCCTAATGTATGAGGTCAGAGGGAGTGAGGGAAACGATGGACGAAATAATAAATAATAAAGATTTGAATCATGGAAGTTGAGGAACCGAAGAAACCAAGAATCATAGGCTCAAATGAAGTACCTGAAAGCAAAGGCAATGTCAGACAAACTCATCCTTGGGGTACCTCATCCATGTTCAAATAGTGAAACATGACCTCCAAAAAGATACAATAATGATCCAAATGCTGATTCATATGTCATGGCCACTAGAATACAAGCGTGGATCCATGAGGAACATAAGTGTAAACATAGCCACATAAATACAGGCTGGATCTATGTCAAAACTGGAGAACATAGTCATAGAGAACAAGCTGGATATATGTCTCATCAAGAGCTAAAACGAGTGTGGCTCAGTCTTGCGCAACTTGTGCGATAACATGAATAAGGTGATGCTATCGAGGATACCAAGGTCTTCATCCAAAAACAACCCAAGGTACAAACCTATCCATGCGAATAAATGACTTGAAGTCGAACATGGGAGGTATCGTTTGATTACTGGTTATTGATGTATACCATTAACAAATGCGAGGGTGTCCACCAATAATGAAAATGGAACCCAAGGTACCTAGTACATTCAAACAAGTGCGAATAAATGGTCTTACCGTCGAACACTTGAAGAATCCATCGGATAGGACACATTGATGTATTCCCATCTATACAATAGCAAGGAAAACTGCCACTAATGACTGAAATCCCCAAGGTACTAACCGAAACTCTAAACTTCATTCCCAGAGCACAATGAGTTGAAGTTGATGGGAAGAAGTCCGTTGGAAGGGAGGCCTTAAGGCATCCTCCATCATGCAACATGAGGGACACTCAACAGGTATGAGCTGATTTGGAGTAGGACTGAACACATGATGAAACATACTGACACCAAGGAATGGCCGACGCATGAGGTCAAGGAAACTATAGAATGGCCGACACAGGTTATATCCTTGAACAGTGAGCACGACACAAGAGTGACTTAGGCATATTTTAACACAAAGAGACCACGATGCAAATCTGCAATGTAGAAGACATTAACAGAATCTCCATATGATTGTAAGACTAACCAAACAGAGAAGTAATAACTCTGAGATCAGGTTTATCCTAAGGCCAACACTAGAACCCAACTTGTTTGATAGACTCAAAACAGGTGCTTTATTCAAGGAGGTAGATGACTTACTGCCATCATATTGAAAGATAGTTTAACATTCTTCCCTTCCCTTTCCTTTTTCATTTTTTAACGAGCTTAACAAAGAACTAAAGCATGCTCGACGGTATTTTCATATTTAAGGAGTCTGAAAAACCTAGAAGAAAACTCCATACACCTATCCGTGGATTTTATATCGAGCCCGGATTGGTCTGTGCTCCACAGTGTTTTCTTGCTTATAGAGTTGAAAGACTTAAATAGTCCTCTATCAACCATCTCGTGGATTTCACATCGAGCCCGAGTAGGTGATTGCTCGCTTGGTGTTTTCACATTTCGAGAGTCTTAAAACCCTAAAGACGACTCCAAAGGTCCTTATTTGTAAAATTAGTCTCCTTCCCCTAAAAAGTGTAAAATAATGGAAGAAGAACTCTTCTAGCACATACCAAAGTATACCTGGAGTATACCTTTTCCATAAATTATCCACCAAGGCCCATAAAAGGGATAATTCTATACCTAATTGGATGTTGGTTCAGTTATTTTAACGAGCCCGAAAAGACAACTATGCTCGGAAAACTTTTCCTATTTAAGGAGTCTGAAAAGGGCTTAAAAGAACTCCATAGGGATCTTTTCCGTAAAGGTTTAACGAGCCTGAAAAAGTAAACTCGTGACCTCCTTACTGTTTTTAACGAGCTCAAAGGAGATAGGAAATTGCTCATAACTTCCTTACTGTTTTTAACAAGCTCGAAGTGAAGATGAAATAAATGCTCGTAGCCTCTTTACTATTTTTAAGGAGCTCGAAGTAAAGGTAGAATAATGCTCGTAACCTCCTTACTATTTTTAACGAGCTCGAAGTAAAGGTAGAAGAATGCTCGTAACCTACTTACTATTTTTAACAAGCTCGAACTAAAGGTAGAATAATGCTCGTTATGGGAGGAGGCGAGTGTCAGGGACATGCGAAACTAGCTCCAAGCACATGGAACAAAGCTATGCCTAATGCAAGGAACACGAGCAAGATAAGGACACTCAGGGTGTGTCTCCTCCAGGTAAAAGGTGTCAAATTATGAAGGCAAAATGATACAGGGCTTAGTGTAAATGAGAATAGAGATGGAGGCTTATACAACAAGCTAAAAGCATGAAAGCTGGCATTAGGCTCATTAGCGCAAGTGGGATCATAACAGATGCATATGCAACTTGAACACAAAGATGGAAGCCTTATCAAGGATATCCAGAAATATATGAGGAAAAAAAGATATGAGGCTTCTTCTCAAATTCATGGTAAATCTAAAAAATCTCTCGAGCCTATGAGGAGAACTCAACATGGGCACCAAAATGGCATAAGGGTGCTGACTAGGGTGACCCATGTTTGGTAGGCTTTGTTGTCAAACTAGTGCACAATGTTGATGTATATGTAACTTCGGAATGTATTTCACATATATGTATATTGTATTCCTATAGAGATGGTATTATTCCTCTATAAGGAAGTGTCGTCATTTATATTGTAAGTGTCGTAACTTATACTTGATGGGTTATTAGACCACCTTGTTTGGGGTCGGCCCTGTATAAGTCATGTGGGTCAAAGGGTTATTAGACCACCCTATTGGGGGTTGGCCATGTGGGTCAAAGGGTTATTAGACCACCCTATTGGGGGTCGTCCCACTCAGCATTATGTTATGTGGTTAAGTTAGAGCCGACATGAGTTAGGTAAAAAGGCAAGTCAAGTCAAGTATAAATAGAGTGCGGGAGGCACTCTATTTACTCACTCACTTCTCACACATGCTCTCAAGGAGGAGAGGCGCACTTATGGAGGAGGAGGATTGCTGCTAGGTTATGGATATCTCTCTTGGTTGGTTGTATCATTGCTCTATCTATCTCTGAGGAAGTTATTGGGGTTTTTCACCTTTATGGTTTTCCCCAAGTAAATCTTTGTCTCTTGTGTGCTTGCATTATTGTCTCCATGATTGATATGCTGTAGATATGCTGTACATGTTGTTCTCTCAGTTAAGATCCTAGATCATATTGAAGTAAATTCAGAAAATTTAACATGGTATCAGAGCTAGCCTGAAAGAAGGCATGATATGGCATGTATGACACTTGTTGCACTAACGATGTTAGGGCTTGATATAGCAAAAACCAGTCATCATAGAACTTTCGCTATAAATCTGTTTTGGAGAAGTTTACGGATCTGAAATTGTTGCATGCCGAAGCTAAGATCTCCAGGTATCTTGTGTCCAAAGGACAACCTCTAATTCGTTGTACTTTGTGATTTATGATCTGTACAATATAGGGTTTCTGCCTCTTCCAGATCTGAGTCAAAATCAGGTGACCTTGGGAAAAAGGTCATAACTTGGGCTAGGAAGCTCCAAATGAAATTTAGTGAAAAGTGACAGGTAGTACACAGGCCGAGCTATCTCAGAAAACGTTTTCAGAGGCCGAAGGTCAAACAGTGACACGTGGCACGCCGTACAAGTTAGATCTCCTGTATTATCCCATAAACAGGTCACGTTGCGACACTTGGCATATCTCTCTCTCAGAGAATCCAATTGAGGTCAGACCTGTCAGGATGGAAATATAACAGGATGAGCTATCTCAGAAAAAGTTTTCAGAGGCCGAAGGTCAAACAGTGACACGTGGCACGCCGTACAAGTTCGCTCTCCTGTATTTTCCCAAAACAGGTCACGTTGCGACATTTGGCATAACTCTCTCTCAGAGAATCCAATTGAGGTCAGACCTATCAGGATGGAAAGATAACAGGTCAGGCTATCTCAGGAAACTTTTTCAGACCCTGTGGATCAAAATTTTTGGAGTTACACCAGAAACAATCAGGTACATATTTCTGTCAAAACAGAATTATTTTTTGGTACCTTCATTCATGGCTTCCGGAATTTAGGGCTTTGGAGAAAGTTGGAATTTTTGTAATCGGAGACCACGGATGGATGCTACTCATCAAAATAGAAATTTAGAGACCAAGATCAGAATTTTTGGTTGGGCAGAAGGCCGGGCTTGATTAGACCCTAGTTCGGGACTTTGATCAGAAAAGTGGAAAATTAGGGCTTCTGTAAAAATGGGAATTTTTGAAATCTGTGAACACGGCTGGAAGCTCCTCAGAAAAATAGAAGCTTAGAGATTTGGATCAAACATTTTGATGGGGCAAAAGAGTGGGCTTCATCAAACCCCAGTTCAGGGTCACGTCCAGTGAATCCGGAAGTTTCAAAGGCAAAATTGAGGAGTGAAACTTTGCAGTTTTCAAATTCTGAATATACCGGTTTGATCAGCTCATCAAGGCGCATATTTCTATCCTTTTGAAAGTTTGAAATTCAAAGTTTGAATTTTTTGGGTTTCTCTGACAAACCCATATCCAGCTCCAAGTCTAGTTCTTGCAAATCAAGTGGATTGGGTTAATCCTAGAAGAAGATGGATTGATCATCTACATGAGTGAAGAAGTTCCTGTTTCAGAGGGAGATGAGGCTAAGGCCTTACATTAGAAGATTACAAGCGATCTCGACAGGTATGACTCATCGAGGTATGTTTCGATATTTGTCCATGATTAAGTTTATGGTATGTTTGTCTTCATGTTATTACGGTTAGTACAATTTTGATTTTATATTTGTCATATCACCTTAACAAAATTATGAATGCATGATAGAAGATATTCATTGGTTAGGGTGTTGAGACTTATGATCATACTAATACATTATGGTGTTGTATGAGGTTTATGTTGTCTACTAACATGAAAGGTACACCAAAAAAAAAACCAGATCATGTTCTGGTCCAAGAACATATGATCATGATAACATGAGGACAAAGATTCATCCATTATCATGGATCTACAAGATCCATTCACGAGGTATGTATAACTTGGTTTTATAATAGTTAACCTATGAGATATACAGGTTACTAGCACAAGTCATTGAAGAAGAACAAGAAGACATCATGTGAGTATGTTAGACATAAATAGCTAGCATGCTAATCCAGGTATGTTTTTCCTATATCAAGATAGAATCCTACCTTGTGTTAGGATCTTATACTGTTGTTGATAATGATTATTCATGAAGTCATAGGTTTGAATAATCATGATTGTATGCATATTATGTTTCTTACCATAATTGATGATATGACTAACCAGAAGAATCATAATGGTATAGGTTTGAATAATAACAGGTTTTATGCACATTATATCTCTTATCTTAATTGATGATTCAACTAACGCGAAGTGTCATAGGTTTGAGTAATTATAGGTTTAGACATGTTATGTTCCTTATGATTTGATTAACCATAAGAATACTACATAAACCTTGAATGCTAATGCTTATTATTTCTGTTTGAAATGATCATGAGTATACATGCTTGAAATTATTGTGTTTTAATAGTATACTAATGAATGTATGATTTTATATGAAATCACAAGGATAACACAATCATGATACTAATAAGCATGCATAGGAACCAAGGATGAATATGAGTTCAAGAACAGGTAATCCAGGAAGCAAAGATCAAGAGGGAGTACACTCTAGTGGTTTATACAAGGATGCAGATATTCAGAGGGAGTTGACCATCTCTCTACATCCCACAACAGAAAGGTGTAGAAGAAGCTACTTCAAATTAGGACTCCAGCAGCTCCTGCAAGGAAGCGAAGACTCAGAGGGAGTCCACCCAATGAACAAACAAAGATAAGTATTTGAATTGTCATTTCTTAAATAATATTGTTCAATAATGTATATACTGATGTTCCTAGAATTAGGTTGTGTATTATGCATATTAGAATAATTGCATTGATGAACAGTATACTCCTAATATGCATGGGTAAGTGGCCTATGGCACTGTACAACATTCCATTGCTACTTATCTAGAATGAAACCTCTTTGCTGACATGTTGAGAGTTGTGCACACTCTTAACAATGTTCTGGTAGAGATTGGAAGGCATCTAGAAAGTTACTGGATATGGATAAATGTTGTATTGAAGCATTGGCTAAGATAATTGCATGACTGTATGACATATTTCTTTATGTGTAAAAATTTGTTCTGAAAACTATGAGATGTTTTCTAATCATGCAATTTAACTTGTTGTGTAGGAAAGATCATATGCCATCTCCTACAAAAGAAGAACTACAACATTTGTTCCAGCAACAAAGATATCTATTGAAGATATTGAAGTTCTCAGGATCTGGGATGGAATGCCATGATCCGTCGATCATGAAGAATGATGTTTGGGATGTAGTCCCAAGACGTGAAGGGAAGTTCGTTATGACTTCCAAATGGAACTATCAGATCAAGCATGTTGCAGATGGCAGCATTGAGAAATATAAAAGTGATGAAATAGAAGATACACCAGATGGATTTCAAGACAGCATGGTGTAGTCATATATGTGTGAAGAACTTGGTATGGTAGGATAGACAGCTTTCTATCCAGTTTGGGCCTTACCAAGAATAATGTGGATTCCAACCTTTACTACAAGGTTGAGGAAGGCAATTCAGTGATACTACTTTTGTACACAGATAACATGTTTGTTACAGGTAAAGATAGATTGATTACCGACACGCAGCGGAAGCTTTCTTCCAAGTTCGAGATGAAGAACTTGGGGATGATGCACTATTTGTTTTTGGCATGGAGGTGTGGCAGAATGCAGGTGGGATCTTCCTTGGTCAAGGGAAGTACACAGTAGATATCCTGAAGAGATTTGGGATGATGGATTGCAAAGCCATGGCCACACCTATGGCATCGAATCTGAAGCTTCTTTGTGATGCTTCATCTGAGCCAGTTGATGTTTCTATGTATCGTCAGATTATTGGGTCCTTGATGTACCTGACGAACACGAGACCAGATATTTGCTTTGCTGTGAACACATTGAGCCAGTTCCTGACGGATCCGAGGAGTGTTCACCTGGTTGCTGTAAAGCATGTTCTGAGGTACCTGAAGGGTACAGTGGATTATGGGCTCAGATATGAGGCGAATCAAAAATTTAACCTGCAGGGTTATGTTGATTCAGATTGGGCTGGCAGTGCTGCAGATAGGAAGAGCACATCTGGGTGTTGCTTCAGTATGGGATCAGGTGTGATCTCTTGGTTTAGCAGGAAGCAGTCTTGTGTAGCATTGAGTACAGCTGAGGCAGAGTATGTTGCAGCCTGCTCAGCTAGTTGTGAGGCAGTATGGCTACGGAAGCTACTGTCTGAGTTATTTGATCTCCCGTTGGAGGCTACTGGTATCTTCTGTGATAACCAGAGTTGTGTGAAGCTGTCCGACAACCCAGTGTTTCATGACAGGTCGAAACACATAGAGATCAAATATCACTATATCAGGGATATGGTGCAGAGAGGAGCTGTGAAGCTCCTGTATGTTGCGACGGACGAGCAGATTGCAGATGTGCTGACGAAGCCACTAGCCAGGGTGAAGTTCGAGTACTTCAGAGAGAGGCTTGGCGTTATTCAGATCAAGGACACTTCGAGGAAGAAGTGACGGACACATTTGCTGAAGCCATTCCAAGCATGTTGGAAGGAGGATCCTTCACATGGCTGTGGATGTAAGCGCTGGATGATGAGCATCAGGATGATGTTCTAGTTTCTGCTTGATATGATCAGTTGGATCATTTTATGTGTATGTATTGTTTATGCATCATGTTGGATGCTTGTATCATGTATTTGTATTTGTATCAGGTAGATACATTGATGATCAGGAGGATCATGTATGATGATATGTATCAGGTAGATACTTGGTATGCATCAGGTAGATGCATTGATGATCAGGAGGATCATGTATGATGATATGTATCAGGTAGATACTTGGTATGCATCAGGTAGATGCATTGATGATCAGGAGGATCATGTATGATGATATGTATCATATATTTGTATCAGGTGGATACATTGATGATCAGGAGGATCATGTATGATACTTGGTATGCATCAGGAAGATGCATTGATGATCAGGTAGATCATGCAGCAGGATGTTGCAGAGATGATCAGGATGATCATAGATGACGAGCTTCAGGATGTTGCTCCAGATGACATGCAGCAGGATGTTGCAGTGATGATCAGGATGATCATAGATGATGAGCTTCAGGATGTTGCTCCAGATGACATGCAGCAGGACGTTGCAGTGATGATGATCAGGATGATCATGGATACATCAGGATGATGTATGGTGAGTATCAGGTTGATACTCTGTGGCCGTGGATCAGGTTGTGCAGATGAGCATGTAATTCGGTGCCCTGGGAGATTTGCAGATGGTCTTTCGAGGTTTTGCCTATGGCATGTAATTCGGTTCCCTGGGACATCTGGCAAATGCTCTTTCGAGGTTTTGCTCTGGGAGGACATGTAATTCGGTGCCCTGGGAGATCTGCAGATAGTCTTTCGAGGTTTTTCCTATGACATGTAATTCGGTTCCCTGGGATATCTGGCAGATGCTCTTTCGAGGTTTTGTCCTATGGCATGTAATTCGGTGCCCTGGGAGATTTGCAGATGGTCTTTCGAGGTTTTGCCTATGGCATGTAATTCGGTTCCCTGGGACATCTGGCAAATGCTCTTTCGAGGTTTTGCCATGACCACATGTAATTCGTTGCCCTGGGAGATCTGCAGATAGTCTTTCGAGGTTTTGCCTATGGCATGTAATTTGGTTCCCTGGGATATCTGGCAGATGCTCTTGCGAGGTTTTGTGGTGAGGTCACATGTAATTCGGTGCCCTGGGAGATCTGCAGATAGTCTTTCGAGGTTTTGCCTATGGCATGTAATTCGGTTCCCTGGGATATCTGGCAGATGCTCTTGCGAGGTTTTGCCATGACCACATGTAATTCGTTGCCCTGGGAGATCCTATAGGTAGAGCTATGTGCTCGTAACAGCCTGGGATGCTCTTGCGAGGTTTTGTGGTGAGGTCACATGTAATTCGGTGCCCTGGGAGATCCTATAGGTAGAGCTGTGTGCTCGTAATAGCCTGGGATGCTCTTTCGAGGTTTTGTGACGCACGTAAAAGTCCTGAGGATTCCACAGTATGGCCAGTGATGATGAAGACCTGCAGGTGGTGGGCCTACATCCAGTATGAAAAAGGACTGGCTCTGTAGAACTTCCTATGACGAGTAGATTCAGAGATTGATTGAGATAGCAGCAGCAGTGACGATGATGATGACTCGATGACGATTATCCAGTGACGATGATCCAGAGAAGATGACTTGTGCTAGAAGAACTGTGCTGAGAAATACCTTCCTAGTTAAGAGGGAGTGTTGATGTATATGTAACTTCGGAATGTATTTCACATATATGTATATTGTATTCCTATAGAGATGGTATTATTCCTCTATAAGGAAGTGTCGTCATTTATATTGTAAGTGTCGTAACTTATACTTGATGGGTTATTAGACCACCTTGTTTGGGGTCGGCCCTGTATAAGTCATGTGGGTCAAAGGGTTATTAGACCACCCTATTGGGGGTCGGCCATGTGGGTCAAAGGGTTATTAGACCACCCTATTGGGGGTCGGCCCACTCAGCATTATGTTATGTGGTTAAGTTAGAGCCGACATGAGTTAGGTAAAAAGGCAAGTCAAGTCAAGTATAAATAGAGTGCGGGAGGCACTCTATTTACTCACTCACTTCTCACACATGCTCTCAAGGAGGAGAGGCGCACTTATGGAGGAGGAGGATTGCTGCTAGGTTATGGATATCTCTCTTGGTTGGTTGTATCATTGCTCTATCTATCTCTGAGGAAGTTATTGGGGTTTTTCACCTTTATGGTTTTCCCCAAGTAAATCTTTGTCTCTTGTGTGCTTGCATTATTGTCTCCATGATTGATATGCTGTAGATATGCTGTACATGTTGTTCTCTCAGTTAAGATCCTAGATCATATTGAAGTAAATTCAGAAAATTTAACACGCAATGCATAAAGAGATGGCTAACACACCTATATCCAACAGGTTCGACCCTATGGCGAATTCGGATGGCAAAAGGTTCAAATGCAACATAACAGCAAAGAAGCCTAAACCTATACGCAAGGTTCTGAATATACCTGACATGGTCGCACGAGGTGTCGAAAAGGACCAGTAAGCAAGTATAAATCCAGCTAAGAATCCTGTCTTCAAGAAACATTAGTACCGAGATCATATCTAAAAAATATGTAAAGAAACACCCGATACAAGTCACTGTGGTAGAAATACTTTCAACCTCACTATCATCAACAACGGGCATAAACAAGGCAGAGTTTTCAAATGAAAATTCTATAGTATCCAAAACCAAGGACTTACAATCAACAAGATCGACATCAGGATGAAGATCAAAGTTGAAGGACATGATGGAACCTGCAGAAACAAGTTCATCATCACGGGAGTTGAAAATTCTAGAAGCAGAATCAAACTCAGCAAGAACACCGATTTGCGGATCTATAGGAGAGTCCAACGACTCAACAGTCGGAAGATCAGATTTTAAGGTCAAACTGGGGCTGGACATAACTGCGATTGGATCAACATCTAAATGAATGGAAGATTGTACGATGGACTCTAGGAAAACTTCATTTGAAGGAAGTATATCATCCCAGATAGAACACATATCTAAACATTCAGATGGAGGTGTCACTTGGTCAAAAGCTAGGACTAAGTCCCGAGAAGGTAAGCATGAACTCAGAGACTTCTTCTCAGTAGCAGTTGAACTCAAGGAACAATATGCCACATAAGTCACATGTGACATAGTAGTGCCTAATGACGAGGGATCTGACTGGTCTACAGTTGGGTAATAAGGAGGATCAACGAATGCAAGCTGGTCGATAGTGACGATGCTTTCGTTATGAGGAAAATGCATCACACAAAAGAGCGTAGAAACCATAGCATGCATAGCATAAATGTAATCACGCTCGAGGATCATATCAAAGTCCACAGGGTCCTTTAGAACCATAAAATCAACTAAGACTATTTTTCCACCCAAAGTAACAGGTACCTGACGGAGAAATACGATCGGTTCACTAGGTCTTTTATCTAATGTCAATGGCCAATTAACAACTCGAATAACATTAGGGAAACCTAAATCTCTCAAAGCATAAGCAGATAAGATACTAACAGAAGCTCCTTCATCTCCAATGCATCGATCAACCGTGTGGTTCCCGATATCAACCTTTATCTGGAAAGGTGTCGAAGAAGGAAGACGAGGTTCGGCTAGACTATTCCAATCAAAAGAAATGATCCTAGGGCTTGGTAGGGGTTCACATGACATAGATGAAGTGCCCCCTTTTTCAGGAACATCCAAACTCGTAATGCAGAAGAATTCTATAGTAGGTGCATCAATCTTTGTGGGACTGATGGGATCGATCGAAGATTGCATCGATTCGATCACTTCACTCTCCGAAGGAAGAGTGGGGTCGACCAATGATTGCATTGGTTCAACCACTTTATCAACCAAAGGTTGATCTGATTGTAGGGAATCTATAGACAACTTAGTAATAGAGATTCCTTCAGACATGGACCACACTCTTCATGCCTCTGGAATGGCAGGGCATCGGTGAGTAAGGTGATCCCCCTTACAAAGTTTACAAGGGAACTTTGGTTTCCATCCTATAGGTCGAGACTCCTTTACAATGTCAGTACTCTCAGCATGACTAGCATTGGCTGACAGTTTTCCCCCAGTGTAGCTAGGGTTTTACCCCTAGCTTGTGCCAATGAGCACCTACTAAGGAGAATGGACTCCTTAGTAGCAGTTCAGTATATTAAACTAATTATGCAATAAACAAAACATTAAATTATTTCTAATACAAGCATGAAGCATAAACACCAAAATGAAAGAATGTCTTTGTATTGATGTTACCTTGAGTGTCAAGGTTGGTGAAGCCCTTTGCAGTGTCCAAGAGGATGCTCCAAGCTTCAAGAATGCTCCTTCTCCTTCTCCAAGGTTGGGAATGGGCCAAAGGTGGCTCTCAAGGTGAAAATAGTTCAAAGGTGAACTAGGGTTTCGAGAGAGATTTTGGCAGAGTAAGGGTGCTTGTGATTGTGGATATGGAATAAGGGATCTCCATCACCTATTTATAGTTTTTTTTGGTGGTGGAGTGCTGACCCATGGTTTTAGGAAACACATGGTTTTGGGCAGCTGTATAGGGTTTTTTCCTCCTTTTCCTCATTATTTTATATTTTTATTCCCTTTTTAGGGGATTTTTGCTATTTTTGGAGGAAAAGGGGGTTTTTTAGCCTTTTTTAGGCTATTTTGATGGTTTTTTTGGCCTTTTGGAGGCATTTTAGGCCTTTTGGAGGCTTTTTAATGGGTTTTTTTTGGGATTTTTAATGGAAATATGGTAGGAAAATGGACAAATGAGTCATATAATGTGGTAAATGAGCTAGTGAGCACTTTTTGGGTGTTAACAGATTGCCCCCTGATGTGCGAGGTCAGGAGCTCATCGTATGGCCGATGGACATCATAAGTCATGAATGGTTTTCCTGGGATGTGGAGAGAAGAGAAGAAACAAACTGAAGCCCGGAACAACGATCCCGAACAACTGCAAGAACTAAAAGTACATAACCTCAATAATGGATGAGGAATCATCTGATCATATGGACGAGGCGGGCATTCCCATGCTCGTATCAGGATATAACATAATAACAACAATAGGGTCCAAAAATGGGGACCTGAAATATACATGACCTCAAATACTGATTGAGGAATAATCTCAATATATGGACGAGGCGGGCATACCCATGCTCGTATCAAGATATATAACTGTAAGGCCCGAAAAAAGGGGGACCTGTAAGATACATGACCACTGTGTACATCATAAGAGTCCAGAGGGGACACAAATCTGGGACATACTGCTGAGCGGATCATGTGTGAACTGCAGAACTGGTGCACCGGAACAATCATCAGTGCTACTGAGTGTGGTACCAAAGGAACTGATGAGCTGCTGGATCATAGTGACTGGGGTCATACTCTCCATGGTACACTGAACTGGAACTGAAACTAGGTACTCAAGGAAGCATGAAACTGGATGGCTTCCGAATACAAACGCCAACGCAGCCCGGACATCCACAGGAACATACAACTGGGCGTTCCGAAATGACTCACCAATGTGCTAGAGTCGGGGGAAATCCGGGGTCTTCGACTAAAAACTTATGGGATATAATCCTACGCGATCCTCAACGATGCGATCAAGGTGCTGAAGTCGAGCATGTGAGGAACAACCACTCAGAGAGGCAATGATGACTCCTCTCAGAATGATCCGTAGGCACCTACCACAGATGGTGATAAGTCCAAGGCATAGGGACCTCTGGGCCTATCCTCTGGAATAGAGGAGCTGTCGTCGACAGAGGGAGACCTGCCCCTATCAAGGCAATGATGTTTCCTTGACAGGAGCGCGAGGTACAAGACCAAAATGTGATAGTACTGATGGCAGAACTGATAAACTGTGGGGGGACAACTGGGCAAGTAGAGCGGGTGGACTCAAACTTCCTTTGTTCAGAGTATGATAATGGGAAGGATCTGGCAGCATATGAAACTGACTCAGGGGAAAGGGATCATAGCTGTAATGGCTCAGGGAGAGTGACTGGTCTGAGGGAGACTCAAGCTGGTATAAAATGGCAGGAGATTGCAGAATACTCTGAACAAAGGCGACCTGATTGGGGGTGCTGCCGAGATGATAGATCAAAGTGCCAAGAGGCACGGGGGAAAAATTCTTCATGGGTTAAGGAACTAGAAGAAGTGTGTGTAAAATGGTACTGTCGTGTGGATTTTACGAGCCCAGGACAGTTCATGCTCGAGGTTGCTTTCAATTTTAAGGAGTCTGAAAGCGATAAGAAGACTCTGAAATGATGGAATGGTACTGTCGTGTGGATTTTACGAGCCCAGGACAGTTCATGCTCGTGGTTGCTTTCAATTTTAGAGAGTCTGAAAGCAAGTAAGAAGACTCCAGGGGGTTGCTTTTTCGTAGATTTAGTCTCCAAGGTCCAAAGAAGCATAAAAGGATGCAATGAAGAACTCTTCTAGCCGGTGTGACTAGAGTATTCCTTTTTCGTAATTAGTCTACCAAGTCCGGAAAAGGGTTAAACTTATACCAGATAGACGCCCTTTCAGGTACTTTAACGAGCATGAAAGGAAGCAAGATTGCTCGGCGATCTTTTCATTCTTTTAGGAGTCAGAAAAGAGCTTAACGGAAACTCCCTAAGTGCCTTTTTCGTAAAGGACTTGTCCGGCCCGAAAAAGGGATAAAATTATACCGAACAAAAGGAATGGCCAGGCAAGGAGGAAGTGTTCAATCAAGGTTTAGTAATGATGACCAAGAATGAGGGTAGGTGGGAACACTGATGGGCCTCCTTGCGGGGAAGATGAAATGGTGGCAAAATGACGAAACATTTGCAGTATGACAGGAGTGAATGGCTCATGTAAAAATGTGGAACAATCCGATGGCGGCCGATGTGGCGCGCAAACCGAGGCAGCAAGGTGTTGGGACACAATGTTGAAATTGTACCAAGTGAGAGCGAGAAATGATCTCAAGCATCATCACGGGCTCGGAAAAATGAATCCGGCGATATAAAGGATGTCAAAAACGGGTAACGGCCGATGTGGCACGCAAACCGAGGTGACGGGGGCATTTTGAAAAATGGGTAACAAATGACAGGACAAAAATAATGCAACGAGGTGACCATCATGACGGTCACGTCGCGCTGATTCCAGTGGTGGAAACGGTTTGTAAACGAAAAAACAGAAAAGAAAGTATTGTACAACGCAGACCCATGAGGCCACGGGTTTCTTTTTTATGGGTAAAAACGCTTAAGATACAACCCATTACGAGGGTTGCGCAAAGGACGGCCTTCAGAGTCAGCTAAGATGTATGCCCCCTTGCCGAGGCAGGTTTGCACGACGTAAGGGCCTTGCCACATAGATTCGAACTTCCCTTTACCGGTTTTGTCATGGGCTTGGTCATAGGCAAGGACTAGGTCCCCTTCGTGGAAAGTTCGAGGGTGAACATGTTTATCATAACCGGTTTTGGAGCGGTTTTTGGCAGCTTCGATGTTCTGGAGAGTGGCCCGGCGGTCTTCATCGGCTTGTTCGAGGTGCAGCAGACGTTGCTCGAGGGGGGTGGTGTCAGGGAGAAGCTCAACGGCGATCTGTAAGGCAGGGATCTGACACTCGATGGGGAGAACAGACTCTATACCGTGAACTAAATGAAATGGTGTAAAACCAGTGGCGGTCTTAGTGGAGGTGCGATAAGCCCACAAAGCAGGGAACAACATGTGGTGCCAATTGGACTTATGCTTGTCAACTGTTCATTGGAGGATGGTTTTAAGGATTTTATTGATGGCCTCTACTTGGCCGTTCCCTTGGGGGTAGTAAGCAGAGGAGAATTGGTGCTCATACTTAAGGAGGGTGGATAACTCACGCCAGACGGCATCTTCGAAGTGTGAACCATGGTCAGAGACTAACTGCTTAGGAACCCCGAATCGAGCGATGACATGGTTGAAGAAGAAGCGGGCAGCAGTGTCAGCGGTACAATTGAAGGTAGGCATGGCTTCCGCCCATTTGGTAAAGTAATCAACAGCGACAACAATATATTTGTGGCCGTTGGCAGACTGGGGTCTGCATTCCATGAAGTCTATGGCCCACTTACAAAAGGGACCAACGGTGACGACTGGGTGTAACGGAGCAGGAGGTGTCCGGGCCTTGGGGGCAAAAAGTTGGCAGTTATGGCAGTGTTTGACCGCAGTGATGCAGTCAGTAAAAAGTGTGGGCCAGAAGTATCCGGCGCGGACGACCTTTTGGGCGGTGGCCATCCCTGAGAAATGGCCTCCGCAGGCACCGCTATGACAGTCATTAAGGACGTGTTCAGCTTCCTCATGGGTAAGGCAACGACGAAGAATTGTGTCAACTCCGCGTCGATAGAGGACATCGCCTAAGAGGAGATATCGAGAGGCCTGGTGGCGGATGCGACGGCGTCCATTGCGTGTAACTTTGGGTCTGAACTTCTGTGTGCGTAGGTATAACAAGATATCACCGTACCATGGGTCATCGGACGAGATAGTGAACAGGTGATTGTCGGGTAACTCATCGGAGATGGGTTTGGCCGGGAGAAAGGAAGGGAGATCAGTGATGAGCTGGGCAAGCGCGAGGGCTTTAGTGCTCTTAGGTGTTTTGAAGGTAAGGTCATATTCTTGGAGGATAATGACCCATTTGGCAACACGACCTTGGAGTAGCCGCCGGTTCAGAAGATATACCATGGGGTTAGAGTTGGCCACGACGGTGGTATGACTCATTAAGATGTAGTGTCGCAATTTTTGAACGGAAAAGACTACTGCGAGGGCAAGTTTCTCTTCATATGGGTAACGTAATGGTGGACCAGACAAGGTCTGGCTAACGTAGTAAATGACGTGTTCTTGGTGAGAATCGTCTTCTTGAACTAAGACTCCAGATACGGCATGCTCGGAGGCCGACACGTAAAGGATGAAGTCTCGAGTGAAGTCCGGAGGGGAAATCAGAGGGGCTTGTGTGAGGGCCTTCTTGAGGGCCTTGAATGCAGCTTCGGCTTGCGCATCCCAGATGAAGGGTACGTGGGTGCGGAGTAGGCGCAAGAAACCGTGTACCGTAGTGGCATAATCAGGAACGAAGCGTCGAAGGAAGTTAGATCGCCCCTGCAGACTTTGGAGCTGCCGGAGCGTGCGAGGAGGGGGGAGGTCTAAAATAGCTTGGACTTTTAGAGGGTCAACAGTAATTCCTTTCTGGGAAACAATGAAACCCAACAATCGGCCTGCCGGTACGCAAAAAACACACTTGTGTGGGTTCAAGCGAATTTGGTATTTGCGACAACGCAGAAAAATTTGCCGAAGGTCGTTAAGGTGGTCTGATCGTTTCCGGGAACGAGCTGTAAGGTCATCAAGGTAGACTAGCAAGATATGGACCAAGTCGTGAAAACAGTAGGTCATGGCCCGCTGGAAAGTGGCACCAGCATTTTTGAGGCCGAAAGGCATGACGCGATAGGCAAAGGTGCCCCAAGGGGTAGTAAAGGCAGTTTTGTACTGATCTTCCTTACGGATTTGAATCTGATTATAGCCGGAAAAACCATCCATGAAGGAGAGGACCTCATGTCCCGCACACGCATCTATGAGTTGATCGATGAACGGCGTGGGGAAGTTGTCCTTGGGACAAGCATAGTTTAAGTCACGGAAGTCAGTGCATACGCGGATGGTGCCTTGCTTTTTGTTAACTGGAACAGGGTTTGAAACCCATGTGGTATAGGCAATAGGGTAAATGAACCCGGCCTTGCGCAGCTTCTCAATCTCGGCTTTGACAGCTGGGAGTTTTGAGGGATGAATGGGGCGCTGTTTCTGACGAACGGGGGTTACATCAGGCCATGTGTCAATGTGGTGCTCTATAATTGCGGGATCAAGACCAGGCATTTCGGTATAAGACCAGGCAAAGACATCACGGAATTCTTTGAAAAGGTGTGTGTAGTCCTCAATCTCTTGTTTACTGCAAAATGCTCCTAAAGTAATGAGTTCAGGGGCACGACCTGGAGCAGCAATATCAACTTGGATGACAGGTGAGATGTTGGCCATGTTGCCCTCCTCGAAGGCATCAGGAGCAGGGATAGGGTCCTTGAACCAGTCAACCTTGGTGGGGAGGAAGTCTTTGGATTCGACCGCGTATTGGGTAGCGGTGCTAGAGGAAGACGCTTCTGGAATGAAATAGGAACGGTGGTGCATATCATCCCAAGGATAATCCGGGGCAGTTAGGGCCTCAAGAATCTCCTCATCAGTACGGAAAGTCTGTGTCGTCAAATCGGTTGACGAGGGGGTAGTGGAAGTATTGGTTGAAGAGATCGTGTAGATGGTATTAACCTCTCCGGAAGGTGAAGAGTCTGGGGGGTAGATCTCTTCAATGGTAGGTGGTGCCGTCTCAAGGTCCAGATTGTTCATCTCATAAAGAGCTACTCTGTAATCCGGGAGATCAGGACAATGATGTGAATAGTGCCCGTAAATACCGCAGATAGCGCATGAGTGGTTGGTACGTAGGGACTTATATTTAGGCTTAGGAGTGGGGTTTAGTTCGACAGTTGGGATGTTGGGGTCATCATCGAGCATTTGCATGTGTTTCTGTAATGCGGGTAACTGTGGGCATTGGTGGGTCGCATGGCCCAACTCGTCACACAGCGAACATTTGGGAGGAGCACGAAACACTGGATGGTTCTTGACTGTCTTGGGAGGTGGGACAGCAGTGTAAGGTTGTGGACCTCTGCCCCCAGTGGGTTGAAGAGGAGGAGGAGGTGTCGTGGAGGACGAAGGGGTAGGGACCCCGGGAGGTGGGTGGGTGGTAGTAGCCATGGGCTGCACCGGCTGGAGGACGACATCAGGTGTCGGCGGGCGAACGGGAGGCGATAGGTACCATACAGGTAATCCCAAGGTTAACCCAGGGAGGCTAAGGGTAGCCATGACCGGGGCGCTTACTACTCCTGCTGGAGGAACTAGGAAGGGGATCGTATGGATCGGTGTAACCCCAATGTGACTAGGTACCAAGGGTGGTTTAGGCAACAAAGATGGTTGATTGTTAGGTGGTAGGATGTCATGGGACAAGGTACATAAGTCAGACATTTCGGGCGTAGATGACGGCGGAGGAATGGATTGAAAGGTGGAGGTCATCGGCGCGTCTGAGTAGACTCCAGGCCCCGTAGAGGAAACAAACGAGGTGGTGGCACTAGAAACAGGTTGTTCAACCATGGGGAGAACATTTTCCGGTGCCGCCGGAGCACTGGGATCATAGTAGGTGAGCTGGTCAATCTTAACCACGCGTCCTTCGTGGGGGAACATCATGGTGCGAAAGACAGAAGAGGCAACTGCCCGCATGGCATACATGTAGCTGCGGCCAAGTAGAAGGTTGTAATCCAATTGGGCATTGATTACCTCTATGTCAATAAGAACTGTTTTACCACCTAACTGGACTGGAACGTTGGGTAGAAGGCCTTGGGGCTGGGCCGAACGACCGTCGTAAGCACGTAGCGCAGTGGTGGACTGCTGGAGAGGAGGGGATCCTAGCTTCTGCCATACAAATGTAGACATAACGCATGTGGAAGCACCCTCATCTATGATGCATCGATGGATAACAAGGTTCCTAACGGAGACTGTAACTTGGAAGGCTAAGCTGGAAGGTAGGCGTGGTTCAGACTGGTCTAAATCAAACGCCATCAAATGTGAATCAGTTGGGTCAATCCCCCCGATGGCGGAAAGTAAAGTCTTGCGCTGGGAAGGGAAGTTCTTCAAGACTTCTAACGCAGACATGGCTGCGGGAGATTGGGCTAGGTCGTCTACAATGTTGTAGTTTGACGCAGCACGCGCATTAGGGTTATTGTTGATTCGGCGTAGTGGGAAACGAGGTGCTTTCGCAGCGCCGTCTGTGGGAGGTGGAGGGATACGTAACGCCTGATCGGTGGGGTGGGCGTTAGTAGTTTTATCCGTGGGAGTGGCTTCAGAGGTGGAGCCATATTGGTTCCGACGGGTCTGGAGGTTGACGTCAGCTGATGACATCATCAGTAAGTGGTGGGTACCTGAGTCAAACATGGGTTGATCAGGGGCAGCGTAGGTGATCTGTTGTTGTTGGGGTTGCACGTTAGCTTGAGGGGCCAACGGCTGAGTGTTCACCACGCCTTGGGTCGGTAAGGGGTTTTGCAGCACCAAAGGGGGTTGCTGAGGTTGGGGGGGGGTTGGGCGGTGCTTGGGGAGCCGCATGCCCTTGGCGATGGGCCTCGTCAACCCAAAGCTGCCGAGCTCGCTCCAAGTGTGGGCAAGCATGGGTGTAGTGTCCATAGACCCCGCAAATAGAACAAGGGTGGTTCGTCCGCAAATTGGGGTTTTTGGCCTGCTTGGGCGGGCGATCAGGGTTTTGATTAGCGGGGGCCGCATTATTGTTGTCAGGGGGATTAGCCGGTTGACCAGCTTGGTCTGCAGGTTGGTTGTTTCCCCGATTACGGCCCTTGCCGCGGTTCTGTTGGCCCTGGTTACGTTGGTTATTCTGGTTTTGCTGCGGGTTGTGTTGGGCGTAAACTTGCCCTTGGGCAGCAGGTGGATTCTGAGGTTGCGCAGGTGCTGGAGCAGGCTGCGGAGGATGATATGCAGGTTGAGGCTGAGCAGGTGCAGCAACTTGAGGGGGTTGCTGATAGGACTGCGGAGCCGGTTGTGGATGTGCCGCAGGGGCTGCCTGGGGCGGATAATAAGCTGGTGGGGCTTGGGAAGGCGCAGGAGCTGAGGCAGCCTGCTGATGGTAGTAAGGCTGAGGGGCGACTGGAGGAGCATAAGCAGGAGTCGCATACCCAAAGCACTGAGGTGGACACGAAGGTCCATGGGAATGGTGATGTGTCATGGGAGCATATGAGTTGGTTGCTCCAGACTGGGAGGTAGCCCTCGACAGGTCGGGGCCAGGGGTAGGCCGTGCTATAGAAAAGGGTTGGGGATGCGAAGAAACACGGCCAATGATACCATCAGCAGCGTGGGATGCCCCCGGCGCATCATGATGGGAGGACTCGCCGCGAGGGGCGTCAGGTATAATGGTATAAAGGTAACCCGACTGGGCGTAAATGAGGTCGAACTGCTGTGCCTTAAGGATGGCCTCTTCTTCAGACTGGGGTCTTTCTGAAGCTACATCCTTAGCGATGACAGGAAGCAGGGACTTGAGGAACCAATCGAGGAAGATACGGTCATCTAGTTTAATCTTGCATAAGCTACGGCGTCTACGCCACTCATGGATGTGGTCCGTGATATGGGTAGCTGTGTTTTGTCTACAAGATAGAAGGATCTCAACGCCTGCGTCATAGCGGACTGGCAACTGGAAGAACTGCAGGAAGGTCGAGGCCAGGGAAGAAAAGGTGGCGTGGGTCCCATGAGGCTGCTCAATATACCACTTGGCTGCAGAGCCAGTAAAGGTGCGTTGTAAGAGACGGAGGCGAACAGAGTCATCCACAATGGAGTTAGAGGAACACCATAGGTGGAAAGACATGATGTGGTTCTGTGGGTCCTCACCGGCCTTACCCTCGAATTTAGGGATGTCAGAGGGTAGTTTGGTAGGCATATGAGGCCACATAGGGTCGTGTCGAATAGGATCGTTGGTCAATCTGGCCAGGTCAGGTAGGTTGAGGCTAGCCATGAACGGCAAACTGGAAGAAGGCTGTGACACAGTAGTGTTGTGGACCAAGTTGGGGCCAGTGCCCCCAATTGGAGGGACAAGATTTAGGGTGGTGCCCCCAAGTGGGGGAACTGAGGTAGTGAAGGATGGTCCAGCACCACCATTGGTAGTGTGAGCCACTGATGTAGTGGGGATGGGTATTCCCGCTGTGGGTATAGGTACCGTGAGGGGAACGGTAGATGGTTGCCCCATGGAGGGAATACCAAAAACAGGTGTAGTAACTGGTGTAGTGGTGGATGTGCCACCAATGGTCCCTATGACAAATGGAGTGGAAGTCGTACCAGCCATGGGGCTAGTAGGGGCAGTATAAATAGGGTTCTCAGACTCTTCGTCAGAATCAGAGGTAAAGTAAGGTGCGTCACTATCTGGTGACGGAGACCTACGTCGCTGACGGGTGGAGTCAAGTGACAAGGCTCTAGATCTGTGATGAGTGGTATCAACGGACAATGATCGGAATCTATGACGAGTGGTGTCGAGAGAACCGTGCTGTGGGGGCTCGCCCCTGAGGCGCCGAGAATGTCTCGGGGACTCAATGGTGACAGATGGTGTCTAAATCTCTGTGGGTTGAGGTGAGTATGAAAACAGCTCAAAAATCCTAATGCAACCGAGTGTGCAGAAGGAGAGCTAAAAAGCAAGGCACTCAGGCCAACAACCAACTCAAAACACCCACTGCAACAGCTGTGCTACAATAGGTGGAGTAACAACAAAGATGGTCAGAATACCAACAAGCAGCAGGTTTCCTAAAAAAGAAAAATGGTGGACTCACTAGACCAAAGGGAGGTAAAGGAGCATGCAAACACCTAACTAAAAGTATTCTGACTTAACTAAACATATCCTCTGCAAGGTGATGAAATCCAAGTCAGACAATATGAGTAGGAAAGCCAAGTGGCTATGATATCCCCCTACCGGGAGGGACACCGGGTAGTCAATCCTAGAAGAATGGCAACTAAGATACCCCGTTCATGACACGTCCAGAAAGGTGAATCTGCCGTTTAGTTCGTTGACCGCAATACCCCTATATAGGGATATCCCGCGAACCGCGAAAGGTAGCCCTTCGGTTACTGAATGGATTGCGGTATTCCACTCAGGCCTCCGGAACCAGTCTCCCGACTTCAACCCTCCTAAGGGAGAGGCCCTCTGATAAACTGGTCGTGACCGTGCCAAAAAGTACTAGGGGATTTTGGTTCCCTAGTTGGACAACAACTATGTCTCAAGTGAAATAACCAAGGGGTGTTATTGGAAGCCTATCCCCCTGATCCTACCTAACTACAATGATTCTTTTGTGTTCCCCAAGTGGGGTTAGAATGTTGGTTTAGTTAGGTACTTTTTAAGGCTCACTTGATTTAATGTGACAGAGTGTGTGCTCGTGAGGTGTTGAACCCAAAAACAGAAGTGCCACAAGGGAGGGCAACTTCCAATCTATCAATAATGCTGAAATTGATTCTTTTAACTTGCAAAATTTTCTGAAATAAAAATACTGAAATTTTAAAAAGATTCTGTAAAAGGAACAGAAATTATGTTGCAGAAAGGCTGTAAGGAAGTAGGCTGCAGGTGGGACAGAGGGCTGTTCAAATGCAGAAAATATTGCAGCAAGAGGGGCTGGGCTCAAAAACAGAAAAAGAGCAGAAATCAGACCGCGGGTCTGTGGCGGGTCAGAACAGGCCGACCGCGGGTTTGAATGAAACAGCGGCGGTCAGGTCGCGGCTATCGGGCCAATAGTTGCAGTCGGGACGCAGGAAACAGGAGAAAAGGCACAGTCGGGTCGCGGCTATCGGGCCAACAGTGGCAGTCGGGACGCAGGAAAACTGGAAAAAGACACAGTCGGGTCGCGGTAAAAATGGCTAACAGGCGCAGTCGGGACGCGCGAAAGAGGCAGGAAGCCGCAGTCGCGACGCAGGAAAAAGGCCGACAGGCGCAGTCAGATCGCGGCAAACAGGCTGATTAGCCACGGTCGGATCGCAGGTAACAGACTTGAATCCGCCGGCAGAGCGTCGGAAGCAGTCTGAGAGCCACGGTCGGATCGCGGGTAAAGACCTGAAAGGCGCGGTCGGGACGCGACTGCAGAGGAGAAAGACGCGGTATGCAGCGGCCGAAAGGGACAGCCGAAAGAAAAAATTTAAAAACGGAAACCAGAAATTCGAAAACTAGGGGAGTCGCCAAAACTGTAGCTAGGGTTTTACCCCTAGCTTGTGCCAATGAGCACCTACTAAGGAGAATGGACTCCTTAGTAGCAGTTCAGTATATTAAACTAATTATGCAAAAACAAAAATTAAATTATTTCTAAGACAAGCATGAAGCATTAAACACCAAAATGAAAGAATGACTTTGTATTGATGTTACCTTGAGTGTCAAGGTTGGTGAAGCCCTTTGCAGTGTCCAAGAGGATGCTCCAAGCTTCTGAATGCTCCTTCTCCTTCTCCAATGTTGGGGATGGGCCAAAGGGGGCACTCAAGATGAGCTCAAGGGTGAGCTAGGGTTTTGAGAGCTATTTTGGCAGAGTAAGGGTGCTTGTGATTGTGGATATGGAATAAGGGATCTCCATCACCTATTTATAGTTTTTTTTGGTGGTGGAGTGCTGACCCATGGTTTTAGGAAACACATGGTTTTGGGCAGCTGTATAGGGTTTTTTCCTCCTTTTCCTCATTATTTTATATTTTTATTCCCTTTTTAGGGGATTTTTGCTATTTTTGGAGGAAAAGGGGGTTTTTTAGCCTTTTTTAGGCTATTTTGATGGTTTTTTGGCCTTTTGGAGGCATTTTAGGCCTTTTGGAGGCTTTTTAATGGGTTTTTTTTTGGGATTTTTAATGGAAATATGGTAGGAAAATGGACAAATGAGTCATATAATGTGGTAAATGAGCTAGTGAGCACTTTTTGGGTGTTAACACCCAGCATGACTAGCAGTGGCTGGTTGCTCAGAAGTAGAAGACTTTTGAACTAAGGACCACACTTTTTGCACTTCTGGAAGTACAGGGCACAAGTAAGTAAGATGGTCTCCCTCACAAAACTTTCAAGGGAACTTATACTTTTGTTTATTGGGTTTGTCGACAATGTCAACTCCCTCAGCATGACTTGCAGTGGTTGATCTGGTGTCTCCAGTATGACTCACAGGAACTTGTGACTTGTCATTAATATGACTAGCAGTGATCAATGACGTGTCCCCAACATGACTGACAATGGTTTAAGACAAACTTTCAGTGTGATTTTCAATGACTAAAAGTTTTCTCCCAGTATGACCTCTAGAGGTTGGGTAGGTGACCCTGCATGATTTGCAGAGGCAAGGTGCTTGCCCCCAGCATGACTAGAAGTGGCTGTGTTGCTACCCCCTTGTTTTGGCATCTTCTTCCTATTCTTCCTCTGTCTATTCCTTTTAGACTGCTGGTTAATGAGTATTGCTACTTTCGCCACATGAGGTAGAAGGAGGAGGAGAAGATGTTACTCGCAAAGAAGGCACAGGGTTCTTATGCTCTTGATTTGAGGTGCTTACAAAAGAAGCGTCAAGAGCATGCAAGGCATTCAAAGTGGAAAACAACCAAACCGGCAACCCAATAGTGAATCCAGGAAGATTCAGAGTAGCCATTAAGGGAGTACCAATGTTTCCAGTGAATTGAACAGCACAAGGATCCCCCGAAATAAGGGTACCTTGATTGGCGCTCACCGAAATGCTAGACATAGTTTCCTGCTCAAATGAGCAAGAAGTTCTCTAAGGAAAACTAAGACAAGTAGCACACCACTAAAAAAAAATTCCTAAGTAAATCAAACCATGAAAACAAATGCCTTCCAAAGAAGAGTCTGGGATGATGAGGGCCCAGAACAGATCAACGAAGGAAGAAGGAAAGTTACCCGGGGTCCAAAATACAATGCCTAAGGGTGCAAGCGCTGGAATCACCCAACCGCCCTCCCAAAGACTTGCAAGGGATTTCCTCCCATGTCTGTCCTAAGTACAACAAAAATAACCTTCCACCGTCACTTGGGTATGATCCTATGGTTAGATACTAAGGATACCACCACACTGAAAATTCCTGGGGGAACAGCCGCTGGTCGAATCAGAAGGTGTGGGCAGGGTAACTGGGCCCAAAACTCAAAAGAGTCCCCAAACGCGATCCGATCCGGGTATATGCTCGAAACAGAAAGTAGGAGGTTTATTCCCAACAATCTGATCTCACAAGACCTACTGCATAGATCCCAGGAAAGTTTTGAATGAATTGGGTTTACCTGTGAAAGTCGAACTACGATTTTTGCGTAATGTGTGATCTTGGCTAGTTTAAGGTGTTTTAAGCACAAGATCCTAACCAAAACTAGTTGGTGAATAGTGTAACCTAGAAAAGAAAATGTTACTAGTACATTTTATCAGGGTTCATTTTAAAAGTTACTTGCTTACTCAAAAAGGTAGTGGGTGTGTGAGAGTGGTTATAACTGAGATAGAATACTGAAATGAAGTGCTTACCATTAAACAAATCTTTTCTTTTCAATGCAAGTCTTAAAGATACGATCTAGAATGCATATGCAAATGCAATTTTTAGTCTTTTCGAATGCAAAAAGATAAAAATAAAGTCTAAATGTACAAAATTAAACTCAAAACCTAAGGATGCAGCTACTCAAACAAATAAGTATGCAAAATAAAATTTCTTCTTTTTGATGCAGAGCACTCTTAAATCCTTTAAGCCACTTGCAAGGTACTCTACTTAGAAAATAAATCAAAAAAAATTTTATGCTTTTCAAAGGTAAGAAAAACTAAAATTGAAAGTAACCTGCTAGCAAAGCAAAAGCAAAGAACTTTTAGGTTTCCTTATTGAAACAATAAAAGCTACCAATACGACTTTCAGATTCTCATTGATGTAAGCATGCCAACCATTGGGAAAAGCGTATGAAACCTACTTTTAGACCCAAACGAAGCAAATGACCTACAAAGAAGTATGGTTTGGTAAAGTCAGGTCTGCACATAAACAATGCAGTCAAGATCCTGAATAGCAGCAAAGACACTTGAGCTTTCACTACAAAAAGAAAACTAAAAGCGTAAGGGAGGATAAGAAACCAATCTAAAGAGAAATTTCACTCAAATAGAGACAAACAGGGTCAAGTAGACTCAGTAGATTTCAAATCCAGTGGAAATGGAGCAAGAACATTCAGTCAAACTCAAATCAAGGTACAAAACACCAAGTTGGTCCACAACACCCCAACTTGGGTCAACAAGCCCCAAAAACTTTCCAAACAAGCCCAAATTGATCAAAGAAGGTCCAAATCATGAACATAGGATCAGTACAAGGATAGGAGACCACTTACAGTGGTTTAAATCAGACCTAGGGTCATCAGGGACCCCAAAAAATGCAGCCATAGCACCCCTAAAACAGATCAAAACTCAAAAACTCAGTTTCAGGAGAAAAACACTACTATGCAGAGATAAACCATCGTTTTTCATCAATCCTTACAATGTTGAATCTGGATCATCAGATGATAGTATAGACGATGACTTAGATGAATAAGATGATGAAGACCATTGAATTTTATGAGGTATGCAGTAATAATAAATTAATTGTTTCTTAGTGAGTTTCCATTTTCCAGTATGATATAATTAGAAACATTGCTTGTTATAGAGTATGTCAAAAAACACATTTAAAGTTTTTGTACATAGATAATTTTGTCGGGTTATGGGGAATTGAGAGTGATGTGAGGGGGGGGGGGGAGGGGCCATAAGAGATTCCACCTTCACGTGGTTGACCCTATTTAGTAGAGAATATTAAATTATTCGCGAAACATAGAGAAGCTTAGTAAGGAAATGCACAATTATCAAGACTCAAAATAATCATCATCATATTTTTCTTCTTCATTGACATATTCATCATCTTGATCATCATATTCATCATCATCATCATCATCATCATCATCATCATCATCATCATCATCGTCGTCGTCGTCGTCACGGCCACCATCATCATCATCATGACTGTCATCATCATCATCGTTGTCACGACCACCATCATCATCATCATTGTCATCATCATCGTCATCATCCTCACCATCATCATCATCATTGTCACCATCTTCATCATCATCATTGTTATCATCATCATCGTCATCATCTTCATCATCATCATCATCACTATTCTTCATCGTCATAATGATCATCGGCATCGCCATCATCACCATTGGAGCATCAAAAACCATACCTAGAGATTGAATAATGTGCTACATGGGGCCAACGTTGAAATTTCTTAAATATTTGTTGGCTTGGACTGAAATTCCGCATGGTTAGTCAAGACACATGCATTGACAGTGTGGGAGGGTTTTCGGACTCAAACATGATTGACACTAACCATTGGAGCATAAAAAACCATACCTATAGATTAATTAATGTGATACAATATGGGGCCAACGTTGACATTTTTTAAATATGTGTTGGCAAGGACTGAAATTTGGCATGGTTATTCTAGATGCATGCATTGACAGTGTGGGAGGGTTTCTAGACTCAAACATGGTTGACAATAGCCATTGCAGCATAAAAAACCATACCTATAGATTAAATAATGTGATACATGCGGCCAACGTTGAAATTTTTTACATATGTGTTGGCTTGGACTGAAATTTGGCATGGTTAGTCTAGATGCATGCAATGATGGTGTTGGAGGGTTTTCGGACTCAAAATTGGCTGACACTCACCATTGGAGCATCAAAAACCAGACCTATAGATTAAATAATGTGCTACATGCGGCCAATGTTGAAATTTCTTAAATATTTGCTGGCTTGGACTGAAATTTGGCATGGTTAGTCTAGATGCATGCATTGACAGTGCGGGAGGGTTTCTAGACTCAAACATGGCTCATAATAACCATTGCAGCATCAAAAACCATACCTATAGATAAAATAATGTGATACATGGGGCCAATGTTGAATTTTTTTTAAATATGTGTTGGCAAGGACTGAAATTTGGAATGGTTAGTCTAGACGCATGCATTGACGGTGTGGGAGGGTTTCTAGACTCAAACATGGCTGACAATAACCATTGCAGCATCAAAAACCATACCTATAGATTAAATAATGTGATACATGGGGCCAACAATGAAATTTTTTAAATATGTGGTTGCTTGGACTGAAATTTGGCATGGTTAGTCTAGACGCATGCATTGACGGTGTGGGAGGGTTTTCGGACTCAAACTTGGATGAAACTCACCATTGCAGCATCAAAAACCATACCTATAGATTAAATAATGTGCTACATGGGGCCAACGTTGAAATTTTTTAAATGTTTGTTGGCTTGGACTGAAATTTGGCATGGTTAGTCTAGACGCATGCATTGACTGTCTGGGAGGGTTTTTGGACTCAAACTTGGATGACACTCACCATTGCAGCATCAAAAACCATACCTATAGATTAAATAATGTGCTACATGGGGCCAACTTCGAAATTTTTTAAATATGTGTTGGCTTGGACTAAAATTTGGCATGGTTAGTCTAGATGCATGCATTGATGGTGTGGGAGGGTTTCTAGACTCAAACATGATTGACAATAACCATCGCAGCATCAAAACCCATACCTATAGATTAAATAATGTGATACATGGGGCCAACGTTGAAATTTTTTAAATATGTGTTGGCTTCGACTGGAATTTGGCATGGTTAGTCTAGACGCATGCATTGACGGTGTGGGAGGGTTTTTGGACTCAAACTTGGATGACACTCACCATTGCAACATCAAAAACCATACCTATAGATTAAATAATGTGATACATGGGGTCAACGTTGAAATTTCTTAAATATTTGTTGGCTTGGACTGAAAATTGGCATGGTTAGTCTAGACGCATGCATTGACGGTGTGGGAGGGTTTCTAGACTCAAACATGACTGAAAATAACCATTGCAGCATCAAAAACTATACCTATAGATTAAATAATGTGATACATGGGGCCAACGTTGAAATTTTTTAAATATGTGTTGGCTTCGACTGAAATTTGGCATGGTTAGTCTAAACACATGCATTGATAGTGTGGGAGGGTTTTTGGACTCAAACTTGGATGACACTCACCATTGGAGTATCAAAAACCATACCTATAGATTAAATCATGTATCTTTTTTCTACTATAGGGTTTATCATTTGTTATTTCTCTTGTATCTTTTTTGCACTGTCTTCATTTAAATCTCAATTGCTATCAAATTAGATAACAAACATTTGGTCTCTTCATTAAGAAATATGGTAACATCATTGTTGGAACTTATTTATTTGCTTTTCCATTCATGTTTACATCAAAATACCAAAATTAAGTATATTAAGGGGTCTCTCCAACCCCCTAATACGACCTTCGAGTTTGATAGCTGCAATTGTGTGAAATGGAGAGAAATTAACATGTAGCGGGTTCCAAGCCACTAACAAACCTTTTGACATACCATTGGCATCCACACCACAACACTTCTAGGTGGGATTTAGTTTAAGAAAAAATTTACATGCATTATTGTTTTATTGTATGAATCACACTATGTTATGGTAGCTCCCGTTATTATATTGAATATATCCCTCTATACTCAATATGGAAGCTCTTGGTGTTATATTGCCAGCCCCCAAGATAAAGACTCAATGATCACCGGAGCTAGCACACCAAAGTTATAAGGTACTAAGCTAACAAATCCTAGATTGGGTAGTGGGAATATTGGTTCTGATACTCTTCACCCAAGTTCAAATCTAGTTCACGACATGTTATGGTGGACATTGGGGATAACCTCATTCTTCGCAAATAGCAGGTGTCTATTATTTCCATGGATGTAGTCTGTAACGCCAATAAACCACAATCAAAAAAAAATACTAAACCATAAGGTACTAAGCAAAACCATCCCACTATTTGAAACTCCAAAGTTAGCTTTAAAAAATAAGCAACTTGGTTTCCATGAACAATTTAAAACCATGCACAATTTAAATAGTATTAAAGGAGTCTCAAACAACAATAGAATCTGCAATGATGTTTTTGATGGTACGAGTCATTTCCTTGTGAGGGATTTGAGAATATTTATAAAATCACTTTCTATAACAATGGAATGGGACTTAAGGTCTCTACCCAACTTCAAACCGGTAAAAATGGCTTTAGATTTAGTAACATAATTGGTTTGGTGTCCTCCTTCTCTATAAGGGATGCAACTAACTTTCTCTGATCATCTCTTATTAGATCTCTCCATCAACTCTCGGGTTGCCCAACACCTTAAAAAGTTCTTCTTAGTACAATTAAGAAAGGGCTTATACCAACAGTTTTGTTCTTCTAATTCTTCTTATCGAAAGTTCTAATGCAATTCAAAGGCCCCAATTAATCGAATTCTTCTTATCAAAAGTTCTCATGCAATTCAAAGGCCCCAATTGTTGATGTATATGTAACTTCAGAATGTATTACACATATATATATATTGTATTCCTATAGAGATGTTATTATTCCTCTATACGGAAGTGGTTGTATTCCTATAGAGATGTTATTATTCCTCTATATGGAAGTGTCGTCATTTATATTGTAAGTGTCGTAACTTATACTTGATGGGTTATTAGACCACCTTGTTGGGGTCGGCCCTGTATAAGTCATGTGGGTCAAAGGGTTACTAGACCACCCTATTGGGGGTCGACCATGTGGGTCAAAGGGTTATTAGACCACCCTAGTGGGGGTCGGCCCAGTCAGCATTATGTTAAGTGGTTAAGTTGAGGCCGACCTAGTTGAGTAAAGGTCAAGTCATGTTAGTGTATAAATAGAGAGTGTGTCTCTCTCATTTTACACATTCTATTCTCTCACTCACACTTTGGAGAGTGGTGCACTTGTGGAGGAGGAGGCTCTGCTACTAGGATAAGACTATCTCTTGTATTCTGGTTGTATCATTGCTCTATCTATCTCTAAGGAAGTTATTGGGGTTTTTCACCTTTATGGTTTTCCCCAGGTAAACTCTATGTCTCTTGTGTGCTTGCATTATTGTGTCCATGATTCATATGCTGTATATATGCTATACATGTGTTGGAGAGAACTTCCGCAGCAGTTAGGAAGCTGCTAATTTTGGGAAGGATAACTAATTTTGGAGGGAAAGTACCAATTTTGGCGGTAAGACAAAGATATCGCCGTAGCGCAAATTCCGGCGGGAATCACGGCGATAGGTACAGAAAATTCAAGCATGTGGTACAAAGAAGAGGCCGAAGGGAGAGCTCAACCACTGCAATAAAGGCGCCGAAGATGAAGAGAGGGTTCAGCTACCCTCATAAAGACGAAGGACTACAGTCAGCGTTGCGTGAACCAAGAAGAAGCAACGGGTCGATGCATTAAAGACTAAGGACTGCAGGAAGCGGCGACAAGACAGAAGGCGGCCATGGAAGTACAGCCAGTTTACTGTAAGTGGTTAGGGTTGAGTCACTGTTGGGATAAGGCCCACAGTTTTGTAACTGCGATGAGACCTTCGGGCCATCTATATATAGTAGTCTTTTTATAGGATAAGGGGTTGGCCACATAGCGATAGAGACATCAGGTAGATGCTAGTCAAGTCTTTTGTTGTTGCAAGTCTGAACATCCCTGAGAATACAAGGGCCGACCTATTGAGAGATAGTGCAATCCGCTGGGATTGCGAGAGGGAGAGAGTGCACTGTAAAAGCAAGAAGAGAAAAGAGGTCTATAGAGAAGGGCTCCCACTGAGGTGGAGTTTCCCAGAAGACCCCTATTGTAAAGAGTGGAACGGAGCTGTGTTTATTCCCCAGAGTTGTAAACAAGAACCGCAGTTCCCCTGGGCGTAGCCTTTGCCCTGGGAGTATCAATGTGCTTACCTAAGTAGCACTATTGTAATTGTGTAGCCATTATTCTCATTCATGTGGTTGTGCTATATATGAATGCTTCAATCTGTTATAAGTAATGTACATGGTCGTCAGTTAACTTCTGAATGATGTATAACAAGTGCGATAATCGTAGCTAACCTCTTTGCGAACTATATAATTGTTAAACAGAGGTTAATGTGCGAGTAAGAACTGAATATGAGGCATGAATGGTTTATTTAGACATTGCGCAAAGTAATGTTCTACCTAGTTACGTGTTGTGAGATATCAAGGGTCGACTTCAGTAGTGAGGGTTAGGCTTGTAGGCTGAATGCTGTTGCTGACTGCAGTACCAGGATAAGGATAGCGAAGACCACCTGTTAGCCCAGGAAGCGGCCAAAGTTCGCTTGCCGCAGGAACTAGAAGGGCAAGACATCGCACCTACGATATCCTGGGTATCGCTAGACGGGTTCACATAGGGAAAGACTTATCGCATTCCCTGCGTACTGCGATAAGACAGAGGCGTAGCCGGAGTAATGGAATGAGATAGACAGCTTCTGTGAAAGGGGTTAAGGTGGGTTTGAGCACCCTGGATGCCTCGGAACTTGGCTGAGGACACTTGAGTCTTCTGCCTCCCATTAGAATCACTTCGGGTGAGACCTCAGGTCGCTTCTGCGACCTGTTGCCGAAAGGGCCAGTGAGCTAAGGGTTCTGTTGGTCTAAAAGATTACCGCACGCCCGGGTCTGTCTAAGAGAAATTAAAGATCAACAAATGGTTCCGTTGCCGGTTTGAACACATTGAGCTGATGTTCTGTTGGCATCCTACCAAGCAAGAACTTAACCAGTGGGTTGAGTCAAAAGAAAGAGAGTTTGCTGCAAAAGAAAACAAGAATCCTAGACTGAGCACTGAGGCTTGGCTACAGAAGCACATTTTTACAGATCTTCACGAGATATTCTTCGTAACTTATGCTATTGAGTTATATGGTTGGTTATCAAAGCTTGTTGACAACAGCGGTGTCAAGAAGAGGCGAGAAGTTGTCTGGACAGCAGAGCTGATTCAGACCTTGAAGGGTGTCGATAACCCCATCTCACGCGCAGTAGACTTCTGGCTTACGAGTCTGTTGGACGGCTTCATCACAGAGTTCGCGGTTGATCAGAGAAAGAGTTTCAGCGCAGCAGAACGGTACTTCTTCAAGGGTTATCGCGGTAAGTACCTAAATTCTCTAAGTCTGTCCATTAAGCAATTACTATATGAAAAAGGAGTACTGGATATACTCTCAGATGAATTGTAGCATGATATTGTAATGTCAGTAGACTCTGAAAGTGATTACGAGTATCTTGGACATACACGTAGTGGTAAAAGATATAGAGTCAACGAGTCATCTTCTTCTGAAGAAGACAGTTCAGATCACCCGAGATAGCAGAGCCAGAATCCTAGGACTCCTCAAAAGCCAGTCGGAACTCAGAATAATCCCGCAGGAACCCCTTCCAGTAGCTCTTATACAGCGAATACTACCGCTACACCCTCCACATCTACACAGCCGAGTGGTAGTCATACAGCAAACCAGAACCCACCATCTAGAAGCAGAATGGGAGACGATATGAAGCTACCAACATTCAAAGGTACAGGGTCGGAGGACCCTGAGCAACACTGGTTCTTATGCGAAGCCATATGGACCATTAAGCAAATACAAGATGATAATGTCAAGCTTGTCCAGCTGGCCACCACATTTAGAGACAGAGCATTAACTTGGTATATGAAGTATACCACTGGCCATAACAGAACGCTTGCACAGGTTAGAACTGCTATGATTAAAGAGTTTAAAAAACCTAAATCCGAGTCACAATGCATAGCAGAACTTAAGGATATTAAACAATTGCCTACGGAGACGGTTTGGGATTTTGACCAGAGATTCAAGACCCTCATTGATCAGGTAAGCTTTGAGCTTGCGCCTCAACAGCATAAAGAATGGTTTATCGCAGCAATATTACCACACATCAGACTCCCGCTAATGCAACAGAAATTAAATACACAAGATGAAGCATTAGAAATGGCAATGAAACTAGAGGCTTCACCTCTAGCAGAAACTAGCACCGGTATCACTAATCTGCAAAATCAGCTAGCTAACCTCACCTTACAGCTGCATGAAATTAAGAAAGGAAAGGAGGTTGCGCATGAAATTTGGTGTACTAAGTGTAAAGCGCAGGGACACAGTAAGGATAACTGCCCTGTCTTTGCTGACTATATCGCCAGTGGAGCTCCTAACCCGTTGATGCAGAACCAGGGGCCATGGTGCGAGATTTGTAGAACCAGAGGACACAGTCCTCAGGAATGCCCTCTCCTTCAGAAATATGTGCAGACACCAAAGAACCTATATTGCAACTTCTGTAAATCTGTGGGACATGACGAAAACAATTGTAGAGCTTATGAGTTAATGATAGAAAGGAAGCACGACCTCTACAGAGTTCAGTCAGAAGCATCCGGACCAGCAGTACGTGCACAAACTGATCCGAATCAGGGAGGCCGTGGAGGAAATTTCAGAGGCCGAGGACGCGGAGGAGGCTATGAATCTGGCCGTGGCCGTGGAACTATCACCTGTTATAACTGTGGAGGCACAGGACATTACGCTAGAGACTGTCAGAACCCTACTACAACGTGCAAGTATTGTAAATCTTATGATCACACAATAGAGGAATGTCCCATACTGATAGCTAAGATCAAGGACGCCAAGCCAGCAACCAATCAGACTATCCAGTTTATCGCTGCTGAGCAGAATGAAACTGAACCACGGGTCAATATTGTAACTCGCAGTGGCCTCTCTACGAGCAACATATCGCAGGACGTGGAAAAAACGACAGGAACGCAGTGGGTGCGCAAAGCTCCAGGAAAACCTATCCCACTTGATCTACAGAAAAATAAGGAGGCATTTCAACAAACTAAGACTTCCTTTGCTGAACAGACACCGCCCAGATCACTATTATTACCATCTCAGGGTATACCACGGAAACCACCGCAGGATGTTAGTACTACGCAGATACCACAGGCTAGCACATCTGGCAGATGCGACGAAGAGGAATTGACCGGGAGTGTACAGTCCTTCTTGCAGAGTTGTTTGAAACTTCTAAGAAATGGGAAAGCTGTAGAGGAACTTCATAAAGTTATTGACCAATGTCAACAGAGCCCTTCTGTGAGCAATACACAGCGCACCATTCACCATATAATGGGCCATACAAGGACAGGAAGAGAGATGAGGCTCACAGCGCAGATCGGCCTATTTGAAATGGATGAGGTTATCCTAGACTTAGGTTCAGAAGTAAATGTCTTGACTAAACAGACATGGGAACAGATGGGAAGTCCAAAACTAAGCAGATCCCCTATCCATCTCAGACTAGCTAATCAACAGAGAATATCACCGATGGGTCGCCTATCGCATGTCCCAGTGGACATCGACGGAGTTCACATATATGCCGATTTTGAGATTATAGAAATTATTGGTGACACCAAACCCTACCCAGCTCTATTAGGTATTGATTGGGCTTTTGATAACAAGGCTGTTATCAACTTAAAGAAAAGGCAGATGACGTTTGAAGATGCTCAAGTCCGGGTTATCGCACCATTAGATCCTTTACAGGGTCCTCGCTACATCGAGCCAATCAAAGCAGAAGAGGAGGTGCATAACATGGAAAATTTGTACCAAATGACTTCTAATCAGACAGACTACATTGATCCTACAGCTGATGGACATATCAGCTGGAGATGTGATAGCTCTTGCACATCAGATTCAGATGTTGGCTTAGAAAATTGGCAAAATAGACTCCACGAAGTCTCTATTCGCAGATGCGCATTCATGACTAAATCACTGCGATGGATTGGGACAGAAAACAGGTATATTCCAACTTTTGATGGATTAGCAGATGTCAATGATTTTTTGCAGCAGTTTGAGCAGGAGATCCCTCAAGAGCAGAGGATGGAGGTTTTTGACCTTGCAGTTCGAGCCACACCTGCAAGATGGTGGTACACACACAAGGAACATATCGCATCATGGTACGATTGTAAGAGATTGATGCGCATTAGATTCTCTAAGGAAAGAAACTGCACACAGCGGAAATATACAGGGGAGAGTGATCCCAGAACACACATTATGAACTGTGAACAGAGTTGGCTAGAAATTCCAGCAGAAGAATGGGTCCATTTGTTTATCCATACACTGGATACAGTTCCACGGAACTGGTATACAGAAACAGAGCTAAGAAAAGGAACTATCTCATGGCCTATTATGATTGAAAACTTCTTGGTCACGTTCAGTTTCGAATCTGAGCATCCAAGCATTGATCGGGCCTTGAAGATCATAAAGACTAAAATATTTGAGGATTGCCCATTACCAGCGGATTCGCAACCCGAGTGGGCTATTCAGATGGAACATGCACTGGAATGTTACAACTGTGCACAAGACTCAAGCGATGAGGATGAAGATCCTCGCAGTATCAATATCGCAGAAACAGAAGGTATGCGTGAAGTTGAAGGTCCGCACTTAGAAATCCCAGCTGTAACAGAACCAATCAAGATCAGAAAGAGCAATATTGGCACAGAAACAGACCCTAAGTTTGCCTCTATTGGAGATTACTGGGATGATGAGACAATTGGCCAAATCACAGACCTATTACATGAGTATCAGGACCTATTTCCTACCAACTTTACAGAAATGAAGGGAATAGTGGGTGACCTCGGAGTCATGAGAATACCGCTTAAGGAGGACGCTAAGCCGGTTAAGCAACGCCCATACCGGTTGAATCCGCGGTATAAAGAAAAAGTCAAAGATGAAATAGATAAGATGCTAGCAGCAGGCATCATTGAACCTGTTGAAGAAAGTGAGTGGGTTAGTCCCATGGTAGTACAAGAAAAGAAAACAAAAGGAGACATCAGGATCTGTGTCGACTTGCGCAAACTGAATGATGCATCGCTGCATGACCCATTTCCGACACCATTCACTGATGAAGTCTTAGACAATGTTGGAGGACAAGAAATCTATTCATTTACTGATGGCTTTTCAGGCTATCACCAGATAAGAATCCATCCAGACGACAGGCACAAGACCACATTTGCGACAGAATGGGGCTCCTTTCAGTATACGGTAATGCCCTTTGGTCTTAAGAATGCCCCAGCAATTTTTTCTAGAGTAGTTGTTGCTGCCTTTAAGGAATACATCCATCAATTTCTAGAAGTTTATTTTGATGATTGGACTGTATTTGGACTAGTCAAGAAGCACATAGGAAACCTGCGATTAATGTTTGAAAAATGTAGACAGCACCAGATTTCCCTTAACTTAAAAAAATGTATATTTTGTGCACCTTTTGGTACGTTGTTGGGTCACATTGTGTGCAGACAAGGCTTGATGGTAGATCCTGCGAAGATCGCCATCATCGTCAATTTACCAGCACCTAACTCAGTAAAGCAGCTGAGAACTACACTTGGTCATACTGGGTATTACAGAAAGTTTATCAAAGGTTATGCCAAGATGACCGCACCAATGGAGAAATTATTGAAGAAGGATATCAAATTTCAGTGGAATGAGGAATGTCAGAAGAGTCTCGACGCTCTAAAAGAAAAAATGGTTACAGCACCTATTCTGGTATTTCCAGATTGGAACAAGCCTTTTCATGTTCATGTGGATGCATCTGGCATCGCACTGGGCATTATTCTCACGCAACCAGGCGAAGGGGGTATTGACCACCCTATTGCATATTCGAGCAGGAGACTATCGACAGCTGAGAAGAATTACACCACCACAGAGAGAGAAGGGTTAGCAATGGTGTATGCCTTACAGAAATTTCGGCACTATTTATTGGGTGCCCCGTTCAAGATGTTCACCGACCATTCTGCATTAAAGTACTTGGTCAATAAGCCAGTGTTAGGGGGAAGAATATGCAGATGGCTATTGTTGTTCCAGGAATATGATTTCGAAATTATTGTTAAGCCAGGAAGACTAAATGCAGGACCTGATCACCTGTCAAGGCTAGACTCAGGTGAAGAACCAAGTAATTTAGAGGACAACTTGCCTGATGCGCAATTATTCTCCATTCAGGTCGCAGATGAATATTATGGAGACATAATTCAATTCCTTACTACAGGGTGGGCACCACCTGAGTTTACCAAGCAACAAAAGAAACAATTAGTGGTGAAAGCAGCAGACTTCACCCTGATTGCAGGACACCTATATAAGTTAGGACCAGATGAAATCTTGCGCAGATGCGTTATGCCCCACGAGAAACAGACCATTCTTAAGGAAGCACATTCGGGCATCGCAGGAGGCCATTTCGCAGGGAAGCCAACCGCTCAGAAGATCCTAGCAGCCGGACTATGGTGGCCTACATTACATAAAGACAGTAAAGAGTTTTGCAGATCATGCGATATCTGCCAAAGGACAGGAAAGCCCTCCAGAAGAGATGAAATGCCGTTGCGACCACAGATAACGCTACGCGCATTTGATAAGTGGGCCATAGACTTCGTGGGTCCTATTAACCCCCCAGGAAAACGAACTGGTGCGAGATATATAATTACAGCAACAGAATACCTCACCAGGTGGGCTGAGGCAAAAGCAGTCAGGAATTGTGATGCTGCTACAGCAGCACAATTTATTTTTGAAAACATCATCACTAGATTTGGATGCCCATTGACTTTGATGAGTGATCAAGGCACACATTTTTTGAATAGCACCATAGAAGCCTTGACAGAGGAATTTGAAATACAGCACCATAAGAGTACACCTTACCACCCTCAAGCTAATGGTACGGTGGAGGCTTTCAATAAGATATTAGAACATGCTCTTACAAAGATTTGTAACAGTCAAAGGGATGATTGGGACCTCAGAGTTAATGCTGTATTATGGGCTTACAGGACCACGTGTAAGAAACTAACAGGGCACACACCTTTCAGCCTGGTATATGGACAAGAGGCTGTTATGCCTATGGAATACATCTTACCCAGTCTAAGGATTGCTCAGCTTACAGAGATGGCTGATTCTGATACTTTAGAGGAGAGATTGGCACAGCTGCTCAATCTGGAGGAAGACAGATTTATCGCAGGATTCCATCAAAAAGTGCAGAAAGCACGAGAAAAAGCTTGGCATGATAGGCATATCAAGAACAAAACCTTTCAGCTTGGAGACTTGGTACTCCTTTATGACAGTAAGTTTATAAAGTTCCCTGGAAAATTCAAAACTCATTGGTTAGGACCATATCAAATCCAGCAAATAACAGATGGAGGTGCTATACAGCTTTGTACTATGAGTGGGGAGTTTCTTCCTACCCTGATCAATGGCAGTCGGCTTAAGCTGTATCGCGAAGGCCATGCCACCTCCCAGTCCTAGCCCAGAAAGGAAGCTAGTGGTGCAGATGCTCAGTGGAGTTGAAATGAAGCATCGCACCCTAAGGAGTCTACACCGGGAAATACTTCAGGTAAGAACTCGCAGCCAGTTTTCCTGGTGGTTGCGACCATTTTGATATGAGGCGAGTTTTTGGCACTTTCCACTTCCAGACGATGCGATATCGTATCGCAGAGGACAGAAAACAGATTGATGCGATATCAAATTTTGAATTGATCAGAGGGCTAGTCACTTCGCCATCTGACAAGCATTAACTGCACGGCTGACAAGTAGCTGTTGTACTAAGATTTGGCAGCAGTACGACGATTCTTCTAGATTTGGAAAATCCGATGCGACACCACTCCGGCGCACAGTTTCCCAGCAAAATTTCAAACGGCATTTGCAATAAATAGGCGCGGGGTGCTGTCTTGTCTATACATTAAATGTCGCCAACGGGTCCAGTTACTGGTCCGTTGCCATTTGAAATTCCGCCGTAGGATAAATACACGTCCTATTCAAAGCACGGGGCTACTTAGTCATTTTCACCAAAAGAGTTGAGCGCAGCTGAGCCGAGCCAAACGTATTCTTAGCAGAGTCTGAGCAGGGAAATCAAAAACAGTTGCAGACTCTGATTTGCAGTAAGATTAGCAATCATAGGAAGCCCAGAGTACCACAGGGGAAGGCGCCTCGCGCCAGACGAGCCTCTCGAAGACGTGTTGCAGAGATTCCAAAGGGGTGGAATTGAGTGCGCTATGACTTCAGTTGTGGCGGAGAAAGGAAAGAAAATTGCTGCTGGCTCTTCGACCATACGCCAGTCGCCGCGAACCTTAGCTAATATGGAACGTAGCGAGACCCTGAATAGCACAGAGTCAGAGGAACCGGAGCAGGAATTTCCGGAAGAAGTTACAGTCACTACCCTATACTTCCCACCGAGAGTAGAGAATGCGCCAGCGATCGTCCTTCCAAGAGACTTTAAGTATGAACTCATACTCCCGCCGCTGGATAACCGAGTGAAGGAAGAAGGTAACTTGTGGGGGAATATGCATGCTGTTAAGTTTACTGATTATAATCTGAGAGATTATACGCTGTACCCACAATTCCGCCGCGATCGTTATATGACGATTCAGAGGAACCCAAGGACACAGCACGATGAGTTCGTCCCCATGGACCATGTAAGCCATTTAGTACCGTCGGGACTGCTCAATCTCCTGGAGATCCCACACTTTGGACGGGGCCCGGAGGTCAATGCTGTGGTGCGGACGCTACTTTCATGCGTGCATGGTGGTTACTTATGGTTGGGTAACCGAATAGATGTCAATGTTGATCTCATTCACCGCATTACCGGTCTGTCGAAGACTGGTTTTGACCCACAGATAAATATTGATGGCGCCACAAAGGATACCAGACTCTCAACCAAGCAGGTTGCGGAGTATAAGCTGCAAAGAGGAGGTCGCGCCTACGATGTCAATTCAATACAGGATGACGCCTTGCGGTTTACTGTTAGTCTGTTGGCCGGAAAACTCCTTCTCAAGGTGAGGCCGAAGGAGGTCACAGGCTCAGTTATCCGCCTAGCGATCGAAGTCATAAATGGTAAACCTTACAACTGGAGTTTATTTTTGCTGAATAGTTTCTTTCAAGACTGTGCGCAAGCACAGCAGGATCCACTTCACAGCTTCCACTTCTCGTGGCTGCTGATCCTTATGGCTTTCATTGGATGGAAGGAGCCGCCCAACTCGCAGTTTCCACAGCTGGCACCAGGGGCGTGCAGAGGGTCGAGGTACTCCAATCTTTGGGCGAGTAATCACCCAGAGAAGCACAAGAATAACGCAATGGTATTCCATGAATATTATACGCTATTGCTTGAATCCGTCGCAACGATTCCGCGTGTCGACTCGCCGGTCGTTGATCTTTATCAGTCCAAGCTGGAATTTAAGGTCGACAGGGATAAAACCTACATCAGACCCAAAGGGTTCAGGAAACACAACGAATGGGCCCCCGGCCCATATCGCATGGACATCCAGCAGGTCGAAGATACCATTAAGAACTGTTTCGACGAGGACATGAAACAAATGTATGATGATCTATCCTCTGGCCTAGTTCCAGTTGATCCCCCAGCCGAGGACCCAGAAGATGCTCAGGAGGTAGATCCTAAAGACAAAGAGAAAGAACCAATGGGTTCTAAGAGAAAGGCTATTGAAGGCCCTTCTCCGGTGCGAGCAAAGAAGAAGAGAACAAAGGCGGTTACTTCCGACGAACCGCAGGCACCAGTCATGACAGAGGATGAGTATGATCTCATCGCCAGCCGAATACAGGAGAAGATGCGGGATAAATTCGCTGCGATTCAGTCATCGCAGGATCGTATGCGCATCAGCCTTGACAACAAATTGCGAGAGTTGAAGGCAATCACTGAGAAGACTGCTTCCATGCAGATTCAGCCAGCTCCAACTACAGTCGCAGAAAGTTCGCAGCCCCCTTCGCAGAGCAGAGAAGAAAGCATTGCAAAGGACCGCACGAACATTGTTCGTATACCGCCAGGAAGTATTAAGTTCCCTGTACCTATGGAGGTGCAGATGGTTCATCCTCTTGAGGTGAACCTACCAGAAGTACCTATGGATCAGTTGTATGAAATTTTCCAGCAGATAGGCACGGAGCTGAGGCACAGAGAACAAGTCACATATGAGCAAAATATTTTGCTGTCTCACGACAATGTGCAGCTCATTGCGCAGCATGAGGCAGAGAGTGCCCAGTTGACGCAATATGTTCAGCGAGAGCAGGATGTCTCTCTTGTTTTAAAGAATATCGCAGCAGAGCTTCCGCAGTGCGATATCAGGCCTGAGTTAGAAATAACTCAAAAGATCAGAAAAATAGCGGAAAGAGCAAAGGCTCTAGATGAAGAGAAGAGGAAGATGGAGGAAGAATACGAAGCAAAGATTGCTGCACTTGAAGCAAATAAGCCACCTACTCCAGAGGAAATCCAAGAAGCACGAGTGCAAGCTTTCAGAGTTGTACAGACACAGATGCACTGTCGGGTGGAAGCAGCAGAGGCCATCCTGGAAGATGCATCAAAGACATGGCTGGAGCTAGAGGAGCTCCCACAGAAGGCCCAGCTTGATCAGCACATTAAGCACTGTGAAGATGCGATAGCAAAAGCTGAAGAAGAATACAAGGGCTTGAGTGCTCTTGCGAAGATAAGAAAGAAAGGAGAAATCACACAAATTCAGCAGCAGGTGCAGAAATACAGAGAACAGCAGATCAACCTGGCTAACGAAGTTAGCCCGCATGAAAGCAACATCGCACATCTGGTTGATGAACTGGAGCAAAAGGTGAAAAGCTTCACCTCAAGTAAAGGAGTCATTGAGGGCACAGAGGACTCCTTGGTAACCGCTGAGCTGCTCAGCGCAGCGCAGGAAGAAGTAACACACATGGATGAAAGTATCAAAGCGCTTAAGGCACAATTCGCAGCAATCTCACGAGCAGCAAAGGATAAGCTTAGGCAGATGAATCAGGTTGTTGTTGCGAGTGGCTCGGGGACGAGCCACAAGTAAGTGTTAGGGGAGTTGTTGGAGAGAACTTCCGCAGCAGTTAGGAAGCTGCTAATTTTGGGAAGGATAACTAATTTTGGAGGGAAAGTACCAATTTTGGCGGTAAGACAAAGATATCGCCGTAGCGCAAATTCCGGCGGGAATCACGGCGATAGGTACAGAAAATTCAAGCATGTGGTACAAAGAAGAGGCCGAAGGGAGAGCTCAACCACTGCAATAAAGGCGCCGAAGATGAAGAGAGGGTTCAGCTACCCTCATAAAGACGAAGGACTACAGTCAGCGTTGCGTGAACCAAGAAGAAGCAACGGGTCGATGCATTAAAGACTAAGGACTGCAGGAAGCGGCGACAAGACAGAAGGCGGCCATGGAAGTACAGCCAGTTTACTGTAAGTGGTTAGGGTTGAGTCACTGTTGGGATAAGGCCCACAGTTTTGTAACTGCGATGAGACCTTCGGGCCATCTATATATAGTAGTCTTTTTATAGGATAAGGGGTTGGCCACATAGCGATAGAGACATCAGGTAGATGCTAGTCAAGTCTTTTGTTGTTGCAAGTCTGAACATCCCTGAGAATACAAGGGCCGACCTGTTGAGAGATAGTGCAATCCGCTGGGATTGCGAGAGGGAGAGAGTGCACTGTAAAAGCAAGAAGAGAAAAGAGGTCTATAGAGAAGGGCTCCCACTGAGGTGGAGTTTCCCAGAAGACCCCTATTGTAAAGAGTGGAACGGAGCTGTGTTTATTCCCCAGAGTTGTAAACAAGAACCGCAGTTCCCCTGGGCGTAGCCTTTGCCCTGGGAGTATCAATGTGCTTACCTAAGTAGCACTATTGTAATTGTGTAGCCATTATTCTCATTCATGTGGTTGTGCTATATATGAATGCTTCAATCTGTTATAAGTAATGTACATGGTCGTCAGTTAACTTCTGAATGATGTATAACAAGTGCGATAATCGTAGCTAACCTCTTTGCGAACTATATAATTGTTAAACAGAGGTTAATGTGCGAGTAAGAACTGAATATGAGGCATGAATGGTTTATTTAGACATTGCGCAAAGTAATGTTCTACCTAGTTACGTGTTGTGAGATATCAAGGGTCGACTTCAGTAGTGAGGGTTAGGCTTGTAGGCTGAATGCTGTTGCTGACTGCAGTACCAGGATAAGGATAGCGAAGACCACCTGTTAGCCCAGGAAGCGGCCAAAGTTCGCTTGCCGCAGGAACTAGAAGGGCAAGACATCGCACCTACGATATCCTGGGTATCGCTAGACGGGTTCACATAGGGAAAGACTTATCGCATTCCCTGCGTACTGCGATAAGACAGAGGCGTAGCCGGAGTAATGGAATGAGATAGACAGCTTCTGTGAAAGGGGTTAAGGTGGGTTTGAGCACCCTGGATGCCTCGGAACTTGGCTGAGGACACTTGAGTCTTCTGCCTCCCATTAGAATCACTTCGGGTGAGACCTCAGGTCGCTTCTGCGACCTGTTGCCGAAAGGGCCAGTGAGCTAAGGGTTCTGTTGGTCTAAAAGATTACCGCACGCCCGGGTCTGTCTAAGAGAAATTAAAGATCAACAACATGTTATTCTCTCAGTTAAGATCCTAGATCAGATTGAAGTAAATTCTGAAAATTTAACATTGTATCAGAGCTAGCTTGAAAGAAGGCATGATATGGCATGTATGACACTTGTTGCGCTTACGATGCTAGGGCTTGATATAAAAAATACCAGTCATCGTAGCACTTTCGCTATAAATCCGTTTTGGTGATGTTTTCGGATCTGAAATGTTTATAGGTTGAAGATCCGATCCCCATGTACCTTGTGTCAAACGGACAACCTCTAATTCGTTGTACTTTGTGATTTATGATATGTACAATATAGGGTTTCTGCCTCTTCCAGATCTGAGTCAAAATCAGGTGACCTTGGGAAAAAGGTCATAACTTGGGCTAGGAAGCTCCAAATTACATTTTGTAAGAAGTTATAGGTAGTAAATAGACTGTATTGTATCAGGTAAATGTTTCAGTGGCCAAAGTTGAACCAGTCACACGTGGCACGCCGTACAAGTTTTCTCTCTTGTATTATCCCATAAACAAGTCACGTTGCGACACTTGGCATAACTCTCTCTCAGAGAATCTAATTGAGGTCATACCTATCAGGATGGAAATATAACAGGTCGGGATATCTCAAAAAAAAAATTTAGAGGCCGAAGTTGAACCAATGACACGTGCCACGCCGTACAAGTTCGCTCTCCTGTATTATCCCATAAATAGGTCATGTTACGACACTTGGCATAACTCTCTCTCGGAGAATCCAATTGAGGTCAGACCTATCGGGATGGAAAGATAACAGGTTGGGATATCTCAAGAAAAATTTTCAGACCTTGTGGATCAAAAAGTTCAGAGTTACACCAGAAACAATCAGGTACATATTTCTGTCAAAACATAATTATTTTTTAGTACCTTCATTCATGGCTTCCGGAATTTAGGGCTTCGGAGAAAGTTGGAATTTTTGTAATCGGAGACCACGGCTGGATGCTACTCATCAAAATCGAAATTTAGAGACCAAGATCAGATTTTTTGGTTCGGCAGAAGGCCGGGCTTCATCAAACCCCAGTTTGGGACTTTGATCGAAAAGATGGAAAATTAGGGCTTCTGCAAAAATTGAAATTTTGGAAATCTGTGACCACGGCTGGAAGCTCCTCAAAAAATCAAAGCTTAGAGTTTTGAATCAAATATTTTGGTTGGGTTAAGCTCCAGGAAACTCAAACCCTAATTCAGGGTCCTCCCTAGTGAATCCAAAAATCTAAAAGGCAATTTCGAGCAGTGAAACTTTGCAGTTTTCAAATTCTAAATATACCAACTTGATCAGCTCATCAAGGCACATATTTCTATCCTTTCGGAAGTTTGAAATTCAAAGTTTGAATTTTTGGGGTTTCTTTGACAAACCCTAATCTAGCTCCAGGTCCAGTTCTTGCAAATTAAGTGGATTGGGTTAATCCTAGAAGAAGATGGATTGGTCACCTGCATAAGTGAAGAAGTTCTTGTCTCAAAGGGAGATGAGGCTAAGGCCTTCCATAAGAAGATTACAAGCAATCTTGACAGGTATGGCTTACAGGTATGTTCTTGACAGGTATGGCTTACAAGCAATCTTCATATCATTACAGTACAATCTTGATTAATTACTGGATTTGTCGTATCACCTTAATAAAAGATATTCATTGAATAAGGTTTTGACACTTATGAATGTACTAATGCATTGTGATGTTGTATGAGGTTTATGTTGTTTGCTAACACAAAAGGTACACCAAGAAAGTCAAATCATGTTCTACTTCAAGAACATATGCTCATGGTGACATGAAGACAAAGATTCATCCATTGTCATGGATCACATAGAAGATCTACTTTCGAGGTATGTATAACTTGGTTCTACAATGGTTAACTTATGAGACATGCAGGTTACTAGCACAAGTCACCGAAGAGAACCAGAAGACATTATGCGGGTATGTTAGACATAACTAGCTAGCATGCTAGTCCAGGTATGTTTTGCCTATATCAAGCTAGAATCCTACCTTGTGTTAGGATCTTATACTGTTTTGTTGTTGATAATGATTATTCATAAAGTCATAGGTTTGAATAATCATGGTTGTATGCATATTATGTTTCTTACCATAATTGATGATATGACTAACCAGAAGAATCATGAAGGTATAGGTTTGAATAATCATGGGTTTTGTGCATATTATATCTGTTATCTTGATTGATGATTCATCAACTAGAAGAGTCCTATGATCAAATAAGAATATGTATGAGTAAAAGAAGACTTCCCTGAAACCTTGAATACTAATGTTTATTATCTGTGAATGATCATGAATATACATGTTTAAGATTATTGTGTTTTGATAGTATTAATATTATACTAATAAATGTGTGATTATGTATGAGACCTCAAGGATAACACAATGATGATACTAATAAGAATGCATAGTGATTAAGGATGGATGTAAGTTCAAGGATAGGTAATCCAGGAAGCAAATATCAAGAGGGAGCACACTCCAGTTGTTCCTGCAAGAAAGCAAAGGAGCACACTTCAGTGGTTTCTGCAAGGATGCAGATATTCAGAGGGAGTTGACCACTTCTCACAATCCACATAAGAATGGAGTTGCAGAAAAGAAGCAAAGACTGAGAGGGATTCAACCCAACAAACAAACAAAGATAAGTATTTGAATTGTCATTACTTGCATATTTTATTGTTTAAATAATACTGTTCAATAATGTATATACTAATGTTCCTAGAATTAGGTTGTGTATTATGCATATTAGAATAGTTGCATTGATGAACAGTATACTACTAATATGCATGGGTAAGTGGCCTATGGCACTGTACAACATTCCATTGCTACTTATCTAGAATGAAACCTCTTTGCTGACATGTTGGGAGTTGTGCACACTCTTATCAATGTTCTGGTAGAGATTGGAAGGCATCTAGAAAGTTACGGGATATAGATAAATGTTGTATTGAAGCATTGGATAAGATAATTGCATGAGTGTATGACATATTTCTTTATGTGTAAGAATTTGTTCTAAAAACTGTGAGATGTTTTCTAATCGTGCAATTTAACTTGTTGTGTAGGAAAGATCGTATGCCATCACCTACAAAAGAAGAACTGCAATATTTGTTCAGCAACAAAATTATCTATTGAAGATATTGAAGTTCCCAGGATATGGGAAGAATGCCATGATCCATCGATCATGAAGAATGATGTTTAGGATGTAGTCCCAAGACCTAAAGATAAGTTTGTTATGACTTCCATATGGATCTATCAAGATCAAGCATGCTGCAGATGGCAGCATAGATAAATATAAAAGTGATGAAATAGAAGATACACCATATGGATTTCAAGACATCTTTCTTGAATGGTGTAGTTGAAGAAGAAGTGTATGTGGAGCAGCCACTTGGTTCTGAGACACATGACAGGAAATCATATATGTGCAGAACTTGGTATGGTAGGATAGTCAACTTTCTATCCAGTTTGGTCTTTACTAAGAGTAAAGTGGGTTCCAACCTTTACTACAAGGTTGAGGTAGGCAATCTAGGGATACTCTTATTGTATGTGGATGACCTGTTTGTAACAAGAGATGATAGATTGATTGCCAACACGCAATGGAAGCTTGCAGCCGAGTTCGAGATGAAGGACTTGGGGATGATGCACTATTTTCTTGGTATAAAGGAGTGGAAGAGTACAGATGGAATATTCCTTGGACATAGGGAAGTATGCAGTAGAGATTCTGAAGAGGTTGGGGATGATGGACTGAAAGGCTATGGCCACACCTATGGCATCAAACCTGAATCTTCTGTGTTATGCTTCATCTGATCCAGTCGATGTCACGATGTATCATTAGATGATTGGGTCCTCTATGTACCTGACGAACACGAGACCAGATATTTGCTTTGCGGTGAACACATTGAGCCAGTTCCTGACGGATCCGAGAGATGTTCACCTAGTTGCTGTAAATCATATTCTGAGATTGGGCAGGCAGTGCTGCAGATATGAAGAGCACTTCTGGGTGCTGCTTCAGTATGGAATCAGGTGTGATCTCTTGGTTTAGCAGGAAGCAGTCCTGCGTAGCACTGAGTACAGCCAAAGCAGAGTATGTTGCGATGGATGAGTAGGTTGCAGATGTATTGACCAAGCCGTTGGCCAGAGTGGAGTTTGAGTACTTCAGAGAGAGGCTTGGTGCACTTCAGATCGAGGTTCCTTCCAAAGGGAAGTGATGCGTCCGGAAGATGCATATGCACATGAGATTTTCTGACATGGTTGATGTGTTCTCTCTTGGTCGTGATATAATTGCTGATCCATTTTTCACATGGTGGTAGATGTGTTCTCCCATGGTGAAAAAGTAAGGGCTGGAGCCTTCCCTGAATGGTGGTAGATGTGTTCTCCCATGTCGATGGTGTAAGTACTGGATGATGTGCATCTGGGCTGTGCTTCGTGGACGATGAGATGATCTGAAGAGGATGATGCTATGATGATCAAGAGGATCATGGATGATGAGCATCAGGACGATGCTCCAGTTATTACTCTGTATATGCATCAGGATGATGCTGGATATGATCAGTTAGATCATTTATATGTATATGTATGTATGCATCATGTTCGATGCTGGATATGATCAGTTGGATCATTTGCATGTATTTTGTATATGCATCATGTTGGATGCTTGGACCATGTATCTGTATATGTATCAGGTGGATACATTGTATGATCAGGTAGATCATGTATGTTGATATGTATCATATATGATCAGGTGGATCATGTATTTGTATTTGTATCAGGTGGATACACTGTATGAGCAGGTGGATCATGTATGATGATATGTATCAGGTAGATACTTGGTATGCATCAGGTGGATGCATTGTATGATAAGGATGATCATGATGACAAGCTTCAGGATGTTGCTCCAGATGATATGTATCAGGATGGTATAGTGATGATGATCAGTGTGATCATGAGCATCAGGATGACGCTTTGTGCGATGATGATCCGTGGGATCATGAGTATCAGGCTGATACTTGGAGGTTAGAGATGATATGTGGCAGGTTGTGCAAATAGCATGTAATCAGTCCTGGGAGATCTTGTCGGTCGTGCTGCGGCACATAAATGTTCCTGGGATACTCTTTTCGGCATTGCTATGTAGTATGTAATTAGTCCTCAGATATCCGATAGGTTGAGCTGTGTGCTTGTAATCAGTCCTGGGATGAGGTATTACTACGTAGACATGTAATCAGTCCTAGAGATCCGAGAGGTTGATTTGTGTGCTCGTAATTAGTCCTGGGATGCTCTTTAGAGATCTTGTCGTTCGTGTTGTGGCACATAAATGTTCCTGGGATGCTCTTTAAAGGTTTTTTCTCCACATGTAATCAGTCCTGGAGATCCGAGAAGTTGAGCTGTGTGCTCGTAATAAGTCCTAGGATGCTCTTTAGAGATCTTGCTGGTCGTGCTGCGGCACATAAATGTTCCTGGGATGCTCTTTAAAGGTATTGTGGAGGAGATGCATGTAATCAGTCTTGGGAGATCTTGTCAGTCGTGCTTAGGCACATAAATGTTCCTGGGATACTCTTTCCGGTATTGCATCCGCACATAAAATTAGTCTTGAGAGGTCACCTCTATCAGACCATTCGCACAGATGATGAAGACCTGCAGGTGGTGGGCCTACATCCAGTATGAAAAAGGACTGGCTTTGTAGAACTTCCTATGACGAGTAGATTTAGATATTGATTGAGATAGCAGCAGTAATGACGATGAAGATGACTTGTGCTAGAAAACCTGTGTTGAGAAATACCTTCCTAGTTAAGAGGGAGTGTTGATGTATATGTAACTTCGGAATGTATTTCACATATATGTATATTGTATTCCTATAGAGATGTTATTATTCCTCTATACGGAAGTGGTTGTATTCCTATAGAGATGTTATTATTCCTCTATATGGAAGTGCCGTCATTTATATTGTAAGTGTCATAACTTATACTTGATGGGTTATTAGACCACCTTGTTGGGGTTGACCCTGTATAAGTCATGTTGGTCAAAGGGTTATTAGACCACCCTATTGGGGGTCGGCCATGTGGGTCAAAGGGTTATTAGACCACCCTAGTGGGGGTTATCCCAGTCATCATTATGTTAAGTGGTTAAGTTGAGGCCGACCTAGTTGAGTAAAGGTCAAGTCAAGTTAGTGTATAAATAGAGATTGTGTCTCTCTCATTTTACACATTCTATTCTCTCACTCACACTTTGGAGAGTGGCGCACTTGTGGAGGAGGAGGCTCTACTACTAGGAGAAGACTATCTCTTGTATTCTGGTTGTATCATTGCTCTATCTATCTCTGAGGAAGTTATTGGGGTTTTTCACCTTTATGGTTTTCGCCAAGTAAACTCTGTGTCTCTTGTGTGCTTGCATTATTGTGTCCATGATTGATATGTTGTAGATTTGATGTACATGTTGTTCTCTCAGTTAAGATCCTAGATCAGATTGAAGTAAATTCTGAAAATTTAACACCAATTATGGTTTTAGAGAATACTAATTACAATTCAAAGGCCCCAATTATGGTGTTAGAGAATATAAGAATATTCTCTGGTTTGAAAATCCTTTTCAATTTACTTTGTAACAAACTCATCTCTTCTTTAACGAATTCAATGTGACAAAGATATTGGAAAAAGTTGAATATGTTTTAACTCTATCCACTCCCATTAAATGTCTTGAGTCTTGTTATTTTTCTAGTTTCTACAAATTTGCATTTGAATGGGTTGAAAATTAATAGTAAAAAAACTTAATATAAAAAAAACTTAATATAAAACAACTTAATATAAAACAATATATAATATAAAACACTATATAATATAAAACAATACAAAATAAAATATTATATAATAAAAAAATAAGAAAAAAAACAAAATAAAAACAAACTATATATAATACAAAAAAAATCACTTACCATTTCACTTTCGATTCGACGCGCCCCCATTTCACCATGCCACCATTTCACTCTCAATTCGACACCAGGAGGAAGGAGGAGCTCTACAACTCTATGAAACCTGAAGCAGAGTGTTGGAGGAGAGCATGATTTGATACCCCATTTCAATTCGACGCGTGCGATCAGGAGAGGTGCTCTACAAAATCAATTTTCAAACCCTAAATGATTTCAATCCGACACAGAGGAGCTCAAGAAGGCAGATATGTCCTCGGTATGTCTATTAATTATATGTTTAATGCATACATGTGCTTGTCATATACAATGATATCTTTTCAGGATTGCTTTCCTATCCGCCTTTAGGACAATACCGCACTGAGTTGTGACCTTTATTAGGCTATTATGCGCCTGCTAGCACTGGACCGTGACTTTTAGGGCTGCGTTGTGACCTGTGTAAGCCTGCTAGGAGTTCTGTGAAAGCTGTGTTGTAGGAAGCTATCACCTCTTCCCATCTTATAGAGGGAAGTCGTGACTTGTCTGAGACTATAGAAGGCTATTGTGACTTGGTTCAGCTTGTAGAAGGTTTTCGAGACTAGTGTTGAGCCAATTAGGGCTCGTCCGTGACTATTGATGATTCTTCTTGGGCTACCATAAGCTTATTTTGTTGGGCCGTGACCATGTTGACTCTGTATGGGCTGTAGTGACTGTTCTGTGTTTTTATGTCCTTACTGGTACCTATCATGACTGTTTCAAGGCCTATTCAGTGGGTGTGTCCTTGCTGGTGCTTACAGTGACCCTTGTTGAGTATGTTGTGACCATTCAAAGAGTGCCCTTGCACATTCTCAACTCTTTGAGGTTGCTACTGCTATGTATCAAGGTTCCATTGTCTGAGGGTGTATGGTTTAATGCTTCCTTGTTGTTATTTGATTGCTGTATGACAGTCCTAAAGAGTGTTAAAGTTGAAAGAGATGAAAATTATGTTTAAATTTATCTTACCTTGTCACAACTATACTTATTTTGTTTCTAGCATTGATTTAGGAATTTATTTATGCATTAAAGTATAAATATTTTAATTTTCTTCTCCAAACCCTAACCTAAGCCAATTTTCAACTCATACAACAAGCTGTAGCCTCTCCTGAGCAAACCTTAGTCCCAAAACAGTCCCGAAGTAGTACTTTTTGTAAACTAAAACCATCTTACTTTGAACTTTCCTCAAGTCTCGGCATGGAAGCAGCCTCCATCTCCAATTTTGAAATGAATGCCTTAGCCTCCACCAAATTAAATGAATTCCACAAAAATTTGTTGTGAATTGGATGGATGTTAAGTTAACCAACCAAACCGTGAATGCAAAAAGCAAGATCCTCATGTTAGGTGGGTACATGCCTATAGACGAGGATAGGATTGCATGCTCCCCACTATCCGTTTATCTGCCATTCAGCCCTTATTCCCGTCGGATGGACACACTATATATATCAATTTGGAGTAAAGTTGGACCTTCCATACTTTGCATATTTCTCTCACTTTCTAGTAAACCTGAGACCTTCTCTTTTAAATAACTTCATAACTTTCATTTAACTATTGGGGAATCTAAATCCTACCACTCTAGGCTTTCCTTATATATTTTTGCCTAGCATTTGATGGGAGGTTTTCCTTCTGTCTTTTATAATTGCATAAGATGTACCTTTATAGTTGTTTGCAATAACCCCCTAGCTATTACTTCATTTTATACATTGTATCCATTCAGGCTGCCACTCAGTAGTATCCCTTTGCTTCTTAGGGTACTGCAAAGTTTTACTTTATTTATTATTTTGCCTATGTTTTATTTTTTGGCTTATCAAAGTATTAATGTCTTCTTGGATTTCTCGTTCCTTCACCATGCTGGCAGAATTGGAACTACACACACGGGCTCAACAAGTTTATCTATAATGTGGGCCTCTTCATTGTAACTAGCTCCTTTTTTTGCCTCATATTAAGGTAAATTACTAGCATATTGGATAGAAATCACGTGATCTTTAAACACACCTTTAGGGCCATACCCAAGATAAGCCTTAGCTTCATTGAAATGAGAGGAGTATAAACCCTCAGCCAATTCCTCTAAGCGTAACTTTTTTTTATAGTGATTCCCACATATGTAAAAGGAAACTACAATAAAATCTTCTTCTTACCATGGATAAAACTACACCATCCCAATCACTGCCTACATAATTATACTAGAAAGAACCTATCGCAAACAAACCTTAGCAGATAGTAGGGTATACCTTCAAAACGATATATACTAATGTAGGCTTATTTTTATTCATAAAAATATTAAACCTTTCCATCTAAAAATCCCTCACCTGTAAATTGAGGTACTAAGGCTATTTTCTAGTCAACATCTTTCTGAATCTTCCCACAAATGCATCTTGAACTTTATAGAAATGAAGTGGGCCTTATGCCTCCATAACACAGGGTACCATAACTGCATTAAATCTCGGTCGGAGTGTAATTCTAATTTGGTGGCAGCTTCTCAAAAGTGTTACATAAAACCAAAGCGAAAGCTAAATATCAATACATGAAAAACCTCTTGGTTATTTTTCATTTAATTAGCTGAAGTGCTATTTCATATGAAATTATTTATCCCAATCAAAATTTTATCTTTATATATAGGATTTAGTAGCTAACATACGTAACATACCTAAGCATTATAGCTGGGAATTCCTGTCCAACAAGTCTACCATATAACCACGTCATTTCCTTGTAGGGGCCAGTCAATTCATATAATTTTACTTGGTATACCTGTGGTATTTCAAACTTCAGATATACCACTTATTTAGAATGAAAAATCCTCTAGCATATGCTTCAAGGAAAGCATCTCTTCTGACATTAAAAACACTTAGTAGGCTCTTACAACTTCAACATTTATCTTAAAGTAATTGTGTCAAGGAACCTACACCTTCTCTGAGAGCTTGGGATGCATCCTTATTTCTGCTACAACTTCGTAAAATGTAAACTAAATTTTGAGCACTTAGATAATCCCTAATGCAATACTTTACTCAATCTTCAACTTCATGCCTGGGATATGTACCCAATTATCACTTATTCCGTACTTACTCTTATTGACAACATGTAGGGAGAGATATCAAACTTCATTTTAACTTGAAGAATTTATGGGTCAAAGGCACTATGGTTGAATGTTTACATGAGTTATTTTCTTGTCGTGATATTAGAGGCCACATATTGAACCCCTATTTTATTTGTTGGATATTTTGGTTGCTTCAAAATGCTTGCATTCTAGAAGAAAAGTGAATCCCCACATTCAGTTTCTAAACTCCAGTGGTAGCTCCATTTAAATTATATTCCCTAATTGTAGTTTTGAAGGTTCGGTGTGTTATTAGTGAAGTAGCAGTGAATCCATATATGACTTGGAGTTTTTTTCATGGGGCCTGTCAAGGCCCCATAGAGTAGTGCAAGATCAGGTTTTCTCTATATATCTCACATAGCCATTTCTTCATAGATAGATCCTACTTGGGGGCTAGGAAAAACAATATGGGTGAGTTCAATTTGCTCTTCTATCTTTTGAAATTTGTTGCAGAATTGGGTCTCACCTAGATTCAAGTCATACGGTCTGTATGTTAAATAACTCAGCAACAAATTAAAGATCAATCTGGTATGGATGTCAACCAAATCATCATCCTCTTTAAATTTCCCTGACTCTATAAATTAGATTTCCCTGATATGAGTAGGATTAGGTTGAAAACTATACTACGGCTAAAAATTTCCCTATCTATAAATTAAATTGCCCTGTCTATAAATTGACATATCCTTCCATGTAGATTATAAAAATTGCAATTAGGTCAAGTTCTCCTTACATGGTTTGGATAAAACTGAAAGCTTCAATTTTCGTACAATTAGAAAAGTTTGGGCAATGTAGAATGTGAGGAATGAGAATGTATCAATCATTGCCACCATATGAGTTTTGACAGTAAGATTAATTGGCCCCATCTCATTATGAAGTAGAACCATGTGAGATAGATCCTATAACACCATTAGCATCATGATATAAGCAAAATCGAAGTTCTGTTTTCCGTCGAGGCTGCTTGAAGATGATAATTGCCATAAAGTGGCCCTAGAGTACAAAGTAATGAAACATTTGATGGATTGGAAATGTATATATATAAAAGGAACATAATTATATAGGCCTAAAATTGTGGTTGGTGCCATTGCGGTCAAATTTAAATCAATTTGTAAGCTGCCTCGACGGAAAACGGAACTTCGATTTTGCTTACCCATTTTTGTTGTTCTGGTTTAGGAAATATTTCAGGCTATTATGGTTTGTTTTAAAGTCTTCATCTTCTTAAAATTGGCTTTCATTATATCATTCATCAGGGTTAGTAAATTCATAAAAGGTAAGCATGCATCATCATACTTCAGACTTCAATCAAACCATCATGACTTGGATTGTGGCAATTTTAGTCTTCGACTAGGGTAGTACGGTATCAGCTTTAACACTTAGAATATAGTAGTTTCAAATTTGGACTGTGGTGGATTCATAAAAAAACAAGTTGTGGTATAGCTTCCCCAGTTGTGGTTATTATTTTTTTATTAAGCTCATGAATATTTATATGCAATTTATTGTTTCTACTATCCCTGTGTTTTTGTGAAGAATGTTATAAGTGTTCCTACAGAATTATGAACATGGATATGTACAATTCCTTATATTTATTATCACTTTGTCTTATGTGATGAATTCATTTGCATGACTGGAGTATATCTCAAGCTCTCCTTGAGGTCCCATGAATGAACTTGAACACTTGCTGCATTCATTTAATTTGAAAGAGTAGTTATAGTTTGAAACATCTCTCTCCTTACCTTATCTAGCATTCATTGAAAGGAAAGGATTATTTTATTCATATGCATTTGCATGGTTTGAGTTAGTCATCACACCACAAGTTTCACTTCCATCACCCGACTTAGTAATACAACCATTAAAATTTAACTCGTTAACTCAACACACTTTAACCTCGCTTGAGGATAAAAAGAATTTGTTGGTTAGGTAGGACACCAGGGATAGGAATCCAAATAATTCCCCCTTGTCATTATCATCCGAGACATAGTTGTTGTCCTCTAGGGTGCTAAAATCCTCTTGTACTTGTTGACATAGTCATCGACTAGTTTGTGGAGGGGCCTCTTGTTGTTTCAGGGGTTAAACCACTGCGAGATCGAGAACCAGACGGACTCTGTGGAATGTCACACTCCACTTAGCCCTAAGGAAACATTGATTATTGTCTTCCTTGTATTCTCCGGCCACGATACTGGTGATACAAGGGTGATAAGGCAGAAGCGCTAAAAACCTTTTTCGATGTGTCATGAACGAGGTAGCTTAGTGACTTTTCTACTAGGGCTCTTTTATGCAGGTTCCCTTTTGGTAGAGGGATATCCTTCCATTATTGGTCTCTCATTTTGTATTGTTCGAATTGGATTTCATCACCTTGCGAAGGATACAACTTGTTGAGGTCTCCAGCTCTTAGTTAGGAGTTTTTGCTTGCTATTCCACCTTTTTAGAGGGTCTTTTTCTTTTTAGTGCTGCTTGTTGGCATTCTGGCCACTTTTGTTTCAGCTCGCTTACTTGACACTGGTCCCAGTACAGTTTTTTGAGCTTATCTAATGATGTGTGATGTCCTCTTCTCCTAGGTCTTCGAGATGGTTGAGTTAGATGGTGTTCTCAAGGGACTTAACACCTCTTGATGGAGCCATTGATGCTTGACCTTAGGAGTAGTCTAGAGGACCACGTGATCACATCATCCATGTGGACTTTTCCGTTTACTGTGATGATGGTATTTCAAGTTATATGGAACAATGGTACATTTGAGAGAGAGATGATTGGTATGTTGTACCCCACCTTGGTTGATTGTCTTATGGTTCTTCCATTTTGTCGATAATATTTGTGTGGTACCTTGCCTTTTACCTTTTGGGTCTTTTACTCATCTTGGTGTATCTTTTGATTTGTACCACCTTTCATGTTTTTGGTCTTGTGGGTACTACAGTAGTTTGTACACATTTGAGGTACACACCCTAATTTGTCCAAGTTTTTATGAGTCTTTATACCTTTTGGTGGTCCTATTTGAGTTACAAGAGTTAGTTACAAGGAGCTATTGCATACAAGAGGTAGTTACAAGGATCTATTGCATATATTTGACATTATTTGACCTTCCATCTCTTTGGCATGTCAAATAACAGGTAGTTACAAGGAGCTATTGCATATAATAGGTAGTTACAAGGAGCTATTGTATATATTTGACATTATTTTACCTTCCATCTCTTTGGCAAGTCAAATAACAGGTAGTTACAAGGAGCTATTGCAATATATATTTGACCTTATTTGTATCTTCCCCACAATATTTGATTTACTTTTGGACCTTACGCCTTGTTGTTTATTGGTCTTGTGGTAGCTTGTCCTTTATTTTTGGTCCTTTCATTTTTTTGTGGTACCTTGCCTCTCACCTTTTGGGTCTTTTACTAATCTTGAGTTATCTTTTGAATTGTACCACCTTTTTTGTTTTTAGTCTTGTGGATATAACTATGGTAGATTGTCCACATTTGAGGTACTACATCCCCTTAGTCCCAAGGGCTATGAGTCTAATTTATACCCACTCTTTTTTTTTAACTTGTACCTTACTAGTTGGTTCTTTTACCCTTTGGTTGGTCCTTGTACCTTACTGGGGGCCATGAGTCTCTTTGGCCTCAATTTGCTGGCTGTCAGCTCATCTTTATTGTGATTGTACTGAGCCTTTTGATTGTCATTGACTTTCTTTGATTGACCGTACCAATATAGCCAGTCATCTCTCTCTCTCTCTGGTTTGTACTAACCCTATAATAGGGTCACTTGGTTCCTAGAGTTGACTAGACTCTAAGAGGCACAATCATTTTTTAAAGTAACTCTTCTAAGTATATTACAGGAAACATCTACACCCATGTAATTAAATATGTGTTGGTTATAAGACTTAATTAGTAATCAAATTGTTGGTAATCAATTATGTGGTAAATAATTTGAATTAAGTAGTTAAGGCTTGTCCTGTCATACAAAATTGTTGGTAATGAAATTATATTTGTTGGTAAAGAATTTTAAGAGTGGTGGAACTCGACCTCGACTGAACTTGTGAGGAAAATTATCTTGGATAATAAGTGTCCTGATGGAAAACTGAGTAGAACTATAACTTTATTTCTTGAACCATGACCTTATCATAACTATAACAGACTGCTCCAGACTTCCATTTGTGAGCTAAACAACACAATAAAATTTGTAACAAAAAAAGGAAAGTTTGCAAGATGGGAAGCATTGTTCTGATGTTATAATTGTACTTTTCATGAGAACATTTCTAGGAAAGCAAAAAGCATTCCTGACTTTATAACATGAGAATATTTGAGACAGAAGTGTGTTGTTAATTTTTAAGAAGTGGGCTTGAAGCAAGCGAGCCTGAAACAAGTGAGCCTGGTTCAAGCGAGCATTGGGCAAGCGAGTGTAGAAGTTCAAAGTGAAATCCAGTGGGCCCATAACCCACAAGTAAACATGAAAATCTCTGCTTGGACTGGAGGAAAAAATCATATCTATACTATCAATGATAATATGAGTTGGTTGGATTATATGCAAGACTGGAAACCTAGGTGGGAGTTGAGACATGCTGAAGTATTAGATGCTAACTTACAAGGATCTGATGCTTTTATTAGACTAGTGTCAGAACTCAGAAGAATTCCTATGGGATCTAGTATTGACATACCAGAGATGATTTACAACAACTCCTTGAGAAAAGCAGTTGATGCAAGCAATTGGTTAACTCACCTATACCATGATCTTAACCTAATCTCAACAGAGGGCTCTACACCTCACCCCAGGCTACGATTAGAACAACAATACTACTATATTAACTGGATACGTTCTTTGGAAGCATGGCCACATAAAGATGCTAGTCTCCGGTTTCCAAGTACTACACACACTTATGAAAAATATAAAAAATTATGGTGTAAATTATTGAGAAAAGAAAATAAACATAGAACATATTATACCATGCTAAAGTTTGGACCTCAAATGACACATATCCATGAGGATCTTGCATGGTTTGTCCCTGATTGGACTAGAGACTGGTGGCAGTCATTCGGCATCAACCTGATAGCATTATATCTAGGTGTTATTTATAATCTAAAACGGGAAGTTGGAGAATCTCTCGAACAAGTCAAAGATATTTTGCAGACAAAGCTTACTGAGGCTCAAATCCTTCGGTACTACGTTAAAAACAAACGACAGTGGCTTGTCAAAACCCACATAGACGTCCACATGCATCAGAATAGACACGTGGTACTGAGGTTTGTTTATTCAAAGGCATGGGTTGTTGAATCCAATGTCTTTCGAGAATTTTATGGTCCCCCATACTTCGATGAGTTGTAAATATCTCAAAAGTATTTGGCTATGAGTGGGGCCTATCCATTTAAATTGTCAAAAATATTGAAAAGAAAGTCTTTGTAACTATGTCATGATAATATAAAGAAATACCTACTTTTCTCTCTGTCAATATGATTGAAAATCTATGTTATGTATTAAATACCCTAATTCAATATTACAAGTAATTGTCCAAAGGAAGCATTAGTTGGGAGTATGACTTAAAGCTACCATTTTTCAAACAGCTTACATGTTTATGGTTCTGTTTTTGCTTGATTCAATTACTTTCAGTCATCTAAGAAGACCATGCTTGGATAAGATTATACAATCTCCACAACATTGTATAAAATATTGTTTTTGAAGATTTGTGAACACTTATTAACCACTTAAAAGATCTTACCTTTGAAAGTCTTAAAAACTTTTAGACGTTTTCCATAATGGTTAGTGATTTTTATTTTATATTATTATTACTGAATATAAATATCTTACTAAATGTGGCTGGACTTCAATTACTGAGTTGATAAATATCTTCATAATTGCGTGAATTTGTACTCATAAGAAAGATAAAGTGATCGTCTTCCTCATCGCTTGAATGCCTACATGTTGAGAAAAGGAATGAGGATAAAGTAACATTATAAAAGGTGCGACACGTCACCTTTTAAGAAGCGCTATGCCTTGTGGTTGTATCTAAACTTTTTTCCCATGTTGCAGGTAGAACCAAACAGGTATTTGTCAGATATGTCTTCCTCGAGTGAGGGAAATTTAGGAAGGCTAGAGGAAAGTGAGACATCCAGTATGTCTAGAAGAGTTGTATATTCAACTAGATGTCAAAAGACCAGAAGAAAATTTGATAAATGCAATGAATTTTTTCACGGTCAAGGGGGGTCATGTTTCTATGGTGATGAGACAAAAGACTACCTCGAGGTTCCCTTGAGGTATAGACATTTAGTGAAACAATGGGTACCCAAGGATCTTCCTCAACCAAACATAGATTTTTGTATGAACGATAGGATATATCGAATAGCACCGTCGTCAATACATGGTTTTGGGTTGTTCAGCATGGATGGCATAAGGGTCCCTTACAACACATGTACAAAATTGATGGAGTATGTTGGACCCTGTTACAACTACAAAGATTGGATGTGCCTAGTCCAATTTACAAAAAGTATGCGTAGCTATGGGTTGTCAACAAACTATTTACAGTTGAAAGACAAAAATCAAAATAAAGGAGCAACGTTGTACATTGACGGAATGCCAAAGGCCATAGAGAATATTGTGGGGTTTATAAACAGTACACAACCAGGGTCTACAATTAAGCAACCAAACTGCGAATTTGAGGGGCGTGAAGGAAACCGTGTTTTTGTAGTTGCAATTAAATCAATATCTACAGGGGAAGAGTTGCTTATTAATTACAATTTGAACCGAGTAGATACAAAAAAGTTTACTATGGGAGTGGTACATATAACAATTTACCCAACCTTTTATTAATGAATTTAACATATTAAGGATTTTTTCATTAGTTTATTTCATTTAAATTTTCCCCATTTACTTCGCAGGCTACTGATCAGGATAAAGCACCGCTAGCAGATGGTTGGAGGAGTACATCTTCCTCGAGGGATCAGGTATACATATTTGTAATAGTGCAAATATAATAAGAAAAAATAGTTGACGTTCACTATGTTTAGGTGACTTTCACTGTGTTTTTTATTTAGGTATCTGTAAGGGGCAACTCCCAGTTATTAGCAGATCAGGGCAAGTCACCTATGAGCATCGATCCGAGGAGTGGATCATGATCCTCTATGTTGCAAGTATAATCCATTGGAAATTTTCATATAATTTTAGGAATCTATCATGATATAACTTAGTAGTCTTTTATCTTTTTTTGTTGCAACCCAATGAATCGTTGTATGAAACAGCATCAGAAGAATGTCCAGTATATCCTAAAGTCGCTGAGATCCTTAAAGATGATAGACAAACTGGTGAAGCCACAAACTGGTTTATGATGATAGACAAATTGTTGGAAAAATATACTGCGGAACTCATTTCTCTGCTTATCAAGTTTCCGCAGACAAGCGAGAACCTGGCAAGGATTGAATTGTTGGAACAAAAATATGAATCCTTGGAAGTAAGTTGAGGAATCTTGATTCATAAAATAATTCATTTATAACTTTATAATTTTCTCTTTTGTATGATAGTATTGAATGTGTAAGACGTGGTTTGTATTTACAGAATTATCGAAAAACACACAATAGTGGTGGAGGAGATGTTGGCCGCAGCGAGGCTCGTGGAGAGATGTGGCATCATGAGCAAACAACTCCACATACTACATCGACTCCTTCACCATTGTTGTTGACTGAACAGTTGGCAACACGTTCTTAAACACCACAAACCCCAACTGTGAGCACACTGGCCGCTGGTGACCGATGCACACCGGATCGTCCACCGGAAGAGGTCAACAATGAGAATCTTGGTAATATTGATTTTGACCTAGTTGCATTTCTAGGATCTTCCCGTGTCACTAGCATGAGAACAATGGAGGTAACATTTTTGGTCGATGTCGATCTCGTCCCATTAAAGATCGATAAGGTCCCATGTAATTAATATACATTGATCAAGTTAATGTTTATAACTTCATTGTAATATATCGATAAAACGTTTTCTTTCAACTAATTATGATCATGGCATGATCTTTTCGTAGGAAATGATGTTTTCTATAAACAAATGAATGACGCGTGCTTGGGGATCTTCGGGCCCACCATCCGAGAAAGGTGGGATAAAAAATAGAAATGTTTAAAAGATGAACTCATGCATTGGTTGGTTGGCATGTTTGGAAACAAAACCTTTAATAATGTCGAGGTCATGAAAAAGGCTTGTCAACATGTGAAGTTTGTCCGAGACCAATATAGGACACACCTTGAAAAAAACCCTAAGTATGAGCGCCCTCTAATGATTTCATCAATGGAGTGGAGAGATCTAGTGGATGATGGAAGGGAGAGGGCTCAGAGAAGAGAAGGAAAGATAACACCAGGCATAGGGAGGTATGCAATACTTTCCGCAATGTAATTCAAAACCTTATTATTATTGAATATTTCTATATCGAACTTGGAACATCTAACGTATTTCAACACTTGCATAGGTTGCCAGACACATCAAAGGCCACAAAGGAAAGAGTTTAAAAAATAAGTTAGCACAAGCTTGGTCTTCGTGGTTATTCCAATTTCGTGGCATGATTTGTAAGTTTCAAAAAACCAATAATGCATGCAAATAATAAATTGCAATTTTTTTTTTCGTTTTATTGCACCGAAAAATGTTAATTAATGGCGTTATGCAAATATGTAGGTCGAACGATTCAATGAACAACCCACTGAGGAAGACATGAAGCTTGGATTCAAGGACAGCTTTGGAGTTGTTGTTGAACGGTGAAAAAGCTTGTCTGGCCAAACACAGTCTTCTGGCACCAATCCATCCACTGCACAAGTAAATAGAATCTATATACTTTATTGAATATTAACTGCTTGTGCAATGTATTCGTTATAAATACTTGAAAAACAATATTGACTCTGTTTTGAGTAGGAAAGCAATGATCCCCCTAATGTCGAGGAGGGAGAACAACAAATCGAAGATCGTGCTTCTAATCCTAGTAATGAATTTATTCATATGCAAAAATTTTATGTATAGCATTGCAAATGGTGAACACTAATTGTAGTTCAACATATTTCAACTGCAGAGCATGTAGAGGGTGAAACTGTACAGGTTCACCTTGGACAAGAACATGAACTACATGATGTGGCCACACCAGGTAAAAAAACACCTTTGTAATGTTTTTTTAAATGAAATACTTGTCATTACAATATCAAAATACAACGATGTAACATTTTCACATTGTTGCAGCAAATCCGAACCCCTTGCCACAGACATCACCACAAGCGCCTGATGAAGAACCAAGAACTGGAACAGAAAGTCCAGGGGTAGATGCTCCTCTTAGAGATTATTTACCATCTATAAAGAGAAGAAAAACTGCTAGTAAAAAGAAGTGACACGAAAAATGTACTCGTCTGTTGGCTGCTTTTCTGGGCAGACCCGGGTTTTAATGAAGCGCAGCAACAAAACCCCTTGGCGCACTGGCCCTCTCGGCAACGAGCTCCGCGGCAGCTCGAGGTCTCACCCGAAGTGGCTATGGGGGGGTTAAGGAATCAGGTTTCCTTAACCGGGGTGACGCGGAGATGGCTCTTCCTTGAATGGTTCCTGTGAAATGGGCGGTCGGACCTTCCCGCAGGCCGCTCGTCGCAGCTGCGTGGGTCCCTTCCTTGGCAGGTCTACTGCGCAGTTTCTTCTCTCTAACGCAGCAGGCAACTATCCCTTGGGTCGACGCGCTAAACACTTCCTCGCCCTTCACATCTAGCGCAGTAACGCAGTTTGCTCTCGCCGCAGCGACCGTGCGTTACTACCTCTTTAGTACTTAAGACACTTATAGTTATCAAAGGATCTTTCCAACTTGCTCAAACAGTCACAAAGATAAGACAGAAGTCTTGCATACACAAATAATGAACTCTAAATAGTTATCATTCACGCAAACATTATAACAAGTAGATATAAGTGAAGCTCATCCCCTCGAGGAAAACCACGTCCACGGGAGCGTTATATTAACCAGAAAATGATAGAGTCATACAATATGCTGCGCACACAGCTGCAGCCTTAGAACTTACAGGAAACTCCACGCACACAGCTGGGAGCCCTTCTCTCAAGCTTGTCTCCTCTCTATGGAGATTACAAAGGCACAGACGTCGACTCAGACTGTCTGGCAACTCAGGGATTAGCTCCTCGGCTATCCGATTTCCTCTCTCTAGTTCTACACACCGGGTAGAAATTACAGTGAAGGATAATCAACACATGATCTATCCTTTAGACTGGCTCTCTAACAGTCTAGTGTCCAACTCTCTAACTCTCCAAAAGGAAGGAACTGAAGGAAGGGAGGAAGAACCCTTTACCCATTACAATGATTCATCTATATAGGTAGCCATGACGGTCACACCTTTACAAAACTGTGGGCCTTTCCCAACAGTGATTCCCAAAAACCCTAACCACGCACATGGCTAGGTGTACTGTAGGCGCCGCTTGCAGTCACGTCGCCGCTTCCTGCAGGCTCCGTGAATTCCGGCGCAGATTGTGGGTATGGGCGATCGTCCTTCGCCTTCAATGCTCTGGTCCATTGCTCCTCCTTGATCCGAGCAACCATAACTTCTGTACTAAGCCTTTAAATGAGGGTAGCTGAGCCCTCTACTCCATCGCCTTTATTTATTATGGTAGCTGAGCCACCTTCATTCTTTGATGACGTGCGCGCGAGCTCCGCAATTTCCGGTCCGTGATCTGCGCTGAGATCATCCATCTGGCACCGTACTGCGCACCGTCTCCTTCTTACCCAAAACTTAGTGCTTGTCCCAAAATTAGCACTTTCCTTCCATACTCGTGCTTTTTCCCAAAATTCGCAGCTTTTACTATAGCTGCGACCTTGGCCCCAACATCGTCTAATTATTTTTAATAACAATATATCGTCCATGATTTTTGGCCTAATGAATGAATGAATGGTTTAATGGTTTAATGATTCAGTGTAGTAAACTGTTACCTTTATTGAATGTCATTTTTTATTGAATGAATGTGTTGACTGAATGAATGAATGGTTTATTGAATGTTATCTTTTATTTTATGAATATGTTGACTGAATGAAACAATGATTTAATGAATGTTAGGCTTTATTGAATGAATGGTAGATGAAAGTTCATGATGAAATATGGATGAATTTGCACGTATTTGTTTTTTTCAAGTACATGCATTGGGTACGGGGAATTGAGAGTGATGTGAGGGGGGGGAGGGGCCATAAGAGCTTCCACCTTCACATGGTTGGCCCTTTCCAGTAGCGAATATTAAATTATTCTCGAAGCAGAGAGGAGCTCAATGAATGGCTATGATGTTGGCTTTCTACAACCCACTAGCGTGTCATCTAAATTTTGACAATTTCTTTGAGCTTGTTGTGATGTTTGCTTGCTCATCATAACCAATTTCAAGTTTCCACAACTTCAAAGGTTGAGTAAATGATGCACTAGAATCAATATCCTTAACCTTCTCTTTAATTTCATTGGAATCAATATCCTTAACCTCACATTGAACCTTTCCAAAATGGTCTATTTACCATTGAAGCCTGGCTTTTGAAGCATGATATTTGCAACTAATCTAGCATACAACAACAACAATTAGAAACATGCTTCCTGTTGTCAATGTTCATCATTTTTTATGGCTGCAACTTAACTGAGGATATTCGAACCTGCGACCTATGTATAGTCCCAAGGCTAACACCTTCAAGCTTGAAGTGCAACAGACAATGGGAGACCACCTTCAAGCAGCTTGATTCATTCTGCATGCATTTCATAGTGGGAGACGACGGGCTACAACCTTGCTTGATTCATTATGCATGCATTTCACTATGCAATAGTCTCAAATCCCCTCTGCGCTTTCCCTAAATTAGTTTCTCGATTCAACATGACCCACGCCTCCCATCCGAAGAGTGTTGCCAGCGGTCTAGAGTTTCATCCTGGAAACGGTCACAATTCATGGTATTACGTTTTCCTTCGGCTGCAATATGACAAACTCAAAGCTCTCATATGAAGGTTTGTCTGAAAAATGTGATGGTTTCGGTTTCTCGATTCAGCATGACCCAAACAGTCACATTTGTCATATAAACCTTCGCAATGGACTATGAGTTTTCCATATTGCAGTTGAAGGGAAACATAATACCATGAATCGTCACCAGGCTAAAACTCAAGACCGTTGGCAACACTCCTTGGAAGGCAAGTGTGGGTCATATTGAATTGAGACACTAATTCAGGAAAGACGCAGTGAATCTGAGACCGTTGCATAGTGAAATGCATGCAAAATGAATGAAGAGTACTGGGTGTAGAGAGAAATGGTTGTGGGACTTCGTATGAGAGTAAATGGCGATAGGAATTGATTGACAAGGTCAGGCTTGAAGTTGGTAGCCTTGGCACTAGACATAGGTCGCAGGTTCGATTCTCCTCAGTTTAGTTCGTACCCAGTTATTCTTTCGATGCAAATTATAGATTTTATTTATTTTCCTTTGTCAACTTTACGTATCCCTTTATCTGTTTTCTTTATTTTCCTTTTTTAACATTATGTATCCCCTTGTGATAATTGGAATTGTTAATATCGAGTCACTCGAGAATGAACGTAAAGAGGATTTCTGTAGAAATCTGTTCCATCCAAACCTATCAAGTCTACTTTTAGGTCAAAAATATTCTTGTAAAAAAGCGATGAAGATCTTAGAAGCAAATGTAACAAAGCCCTGAAAGAAGTTCGCATAACATAGTGGTTTGTGTTTGTAGGAATCCTTCCTTTTATCCACTCTATTTTCTTTTGTTGCACTTTCAAATTCATCTGCAATGATATCAACACACTACACATTATGGGAATAAGATGTTCACATTTGCATCTTCCACTACTACATCTTATTAAATATCATCTCGTTGCAAATGCACCATTTTAACACCACTCTCTTCTATAGTGTCATCTTCTACAACAACACCACTCACTACTGCAACATATATCCATTACAACTTTTCCATTGTTTATTGAGTTTCTTGTACAAGCTCGACCTTTACCCCCAATCATTTCCTTATTGTATTTTGCTACAATCAATTCTTCTACACCTTTACTTGACTTGATAGCTTGAATATTAAATAATGCTAAGTATGGTTTTAACTTGGAGTGAACACTTAGAGTTGTCGTTTCAAGTTTGATAATAAAAGCCACCTTTTAAATAATGGACTATTATAATAATTAGAAAATATTTTCAACTTTATTATAAAGGTAAAGTTAAATTATTATATTAAAATCATATATAACTTATAAATGATTTTATAATAATAATTTAAACTTATTTGGCAAAATATTTTAAACTTTATTATAAAGGTAAAGTTAAATTATTATATTAAAATCATATATAATTTATAAATGATTTTATAATAATAATTTAAACTTATTTGGCTTTGAACAAGAATGAGGCATGGGACAACTTCAAGCATGGTACAATTTGGCATTTGCAATGAAGTAGGAAGGCTATAATAGACCTTAATTTGGACAATGAAAGGAAATGGTCATTTAAACATGACTTCACAAAGTTCAAGACTCCGAGGGTGTACTAGAAAAGAAAAAGAGGAATTGTAGCAACATACACTTCCAAACAATATTGTTTTTTTTTTAATTTTCCATAGGTGTCGGATAATCGATGGTCATAGAAAAGACCACCGATGACTTCGCCATAGATCCGATGGTCAATGATGTCGGTGCTCAGTCATTTTCAAGTGGTATAGGCGTCGGTTTTCCGACCTCCATAGTGCAAAAAATCGATGACTTTTCCATATATCCGACAACAAAAGACGTTGGTGCTCAGTCGTTTTCAGTTGTGAGAGGCGTCGATTTTCTGACCTCCACAGTGAAAAATACCGATGACTATGCCATAGATCCGACGGTAAAAGCCATCGGATCCAAGCCATTTTTAGTTGTGAGGGGCATCAGATTTCCAACCGCCACAGTGAAAACTACCAACGACTATGCCATAGATCCGATGGAAAAATACATCGGATCCAAGCCCTTTTCAGTTCTGAGGGGTGACGGTTATCCGATCGCCAGAGGTGTCAAATAACCGACGAAGTTTGAGTCATCGGTTTTAATCCGGAATTGGACCAACGTTAAAAAAATACTGCGGTTGTTGGATAGTCGACCACAAAATGTAGAAAATCCAACTTTTTGGCCGTCGTATTTTGGGTCAAAAAAACCTAGTGATGCAGGTGTGAGCACCTCGGCCTGGCAGTGTCATTATTCCTCCCTCCCCTGCCTTTTGGCCACCTTATATGCCAGTTGTATCCCATGGCATACATGCCCCATTCCATGCATCCCTCCCCACTCCCTTCCATCCATCCCCCCCTCTCCTATCCAACACCACAGTTCCATCCAACTCCCCCTTACATTTCATATCCAGCTCCACCTCTGTATCAGTTTCCCATGTTCCCACGCTCCCCCATTCGACCACAACACACCACCCATCCCTCCATCGCAACACAGACCTCTTTCACCCCCCACATTCCCCCACCACACTCGCTTCCCCTTCCAGGGTTTCCCGACCCATACTACAGTTAGTTGGGGTTTATAGCCCTAGACATGCACCTCCACTTTTCCCACCCCAGTCCATGCCTCCTTCTGCCACACCCCCTTCTTCCACTGTGCCCCCCAGTGGTGTAGCCACCGTCGATGTGGCTACATCCTCCCCTATACCATCCACCCTAGCATCGGAGCAGGTTGTCTAGCCGACTGCTCCATCCGTCAGCCCTGAAGACCAACCAGTTGTGTTCACAGTGAGATTGACTAGTTTATGAAAATCTCGTTGAATTTTAATGAAAATTACTATATGCATGTAATTTCATCATTTATCTTATTGTTTGTATTGGAGAAAACTCACTATGGCTTGGGGTAGACCACAACAGACAACTGACTACTGTTGATGTATATGTAACTTTGGAATGTATTTCACATATATGTATATTATATTCCTATAGAGATGTTATTATTCCTCTATACGAAAGTGTTTGTATTCCTATAGAGATGTTATTATTCCTCTATATGGAAGTGTCGTCATTTATATTGTAAGTGTCGTAACTTATACTTGATGGGTTATTAGACCACCTTGTTGGGGTCGGCCCTGTATAAGTCATGTGGGTTGAAGGGTTATTAGACCACCCTATTGGGGGTCGGCCATGTGGGTCAAAGGGTTATTAGACCACCCTATTGGGTGTCATCCCAGTCAGCATTATGTTAAGTGGTTAAGTTGAGGCCGACCTAGTTGAGTAAAGGTCAAGTCAAGTTAGTGTATAAATAGAGAGTGTGTCTCTCTCATTTTACACATTCTATTCTCTCACTCACACTTGGGAGAGTGGCGCACTTGTGGAGGAGGAGGCTCTACTGCTAGGAGAAGACTATCTCTTGTATTTTGGTTGTATGATTGCTCTTTCTATCTCTGAGGAAGTTATTGGGGTTTTTCACCTTTATGGTTTTCCCCAAGTAAACTTTGTGTCTCTTGTGTGCTTGCATTATTGTGTCCATGATTGTTATGCTATAGATTTGTTGTACATGTTGTTCTCTCAGTTAAGATCATAGATCCGATTGAAGTAAATATGAAAATTTAACATGGTATCAGATCTAGCTTGAAAGAAGGCATGATATGACATGTATGACACTTGTTGCACTTACGATGCTAGCACTTGATATAGAAAAAACCAGTCATTGTAGCACTTTCTCTATAAATCCATTTGGGCGACGTTTTTGGATCTGAAACTTTTACAGGTCAAATATCTAATCCCCATGTACCTTTTGTCCAAAGGAAAACCTCTAATTCGTTGTACTTTGTGATTTATGATCTGTACAATATAGGGTTTCTGCCTCTTCCAGATCTGAGTCAAAATCAGGTGACCTTGGGAAAAAGGTCATAACTTGAGTTAGAAATCTCCAAATGAAATTTTGTAAAGCATGACAGGTATTACATAGATTGTACTATCTCATGGAAAGTTTTCAAAAGCCGAAGTTGAACCAGTGACACGTGGCACACTGTACAAGTTCGCTCTCCTGTATTATCCCATAAACAGGTCACGTTGCGACACTTGTCATAACTCTCTCTCAAAGAATCCAATTGAGGTCAGAACTGTTGGGATGGAAAGATAATAGGTCAGGCTATCTCAGCAAAAAATTTCAGACCCTGTGGATCAAAAAGTTCGGAGTTACACCAGAAACAATTAAGTACATATTTCTATCAAAACAAAATTATTTTTTAGCACCTTCATTCATGGCTTTTGAAATTTAGGGATTCGGAGAAAGTTGGAATTTTTGTAATCGGAGACCACAGCTGGATGCATCAAAATTTAGAGACCAAGATCAGAATTTTTGGTTGGGCAGAAGGCTGGGCTTGATCAAACCCCAGTTCGAGACTTTGATCGGAAAGATGGAAAATTAGGGCTTCTGCAAAAATTGGAATTTTGGAAATCTCTGACCACGGCTAGAAGCTCCTCAGAAAAATCGAAGCTTAGAGCTTTGAATCAAATATTTTGGCTGGGTGAAGCTCCAGGAAACTCAAACCCTAATTCACGGTCCTCCCTAGTGAATCCGGAAATCTAAAAGGCAATTTCGAGGGGTGAAACTTTGCAGTTTTCAAATTCTGAATATACCAACTTGATCAGCTTATCAAGGCGCATATTTCTATCCTTTCAGAAGTTTGAATTTTGGGGGTTTCTTTGACAAACCCTAATCCAGCTCCAGGTCTAGTTCTTGCAAATTAAGTGGATTGGGTTAATCCTAGAAGAAGATGGATTGGTCACCTGCATAAGTGAAAAAGTTCTTGTCTCAAAGGGAGATGAGGCTAAGGCATTCCATAACAAGATTACAAGCAATCTTGACAGGTATGGCTTACAGGTATCTTTCATGGTTAAGTTTATCATATGTTTGTCTTCATATCATTATAGTACAATCTTGATTAATTACTAGACTTGTCGTATCACCTTAATAGAAGATATTCATTGATTAAGGTTTTGACACTTATGAATGTACTAATGCATTGTGATGTTGTATGAGTTTTATGTTGTTCGCTAACATAAAAGGTACACCAAGAAAGATAAATCATGTTCTACTTCAAGAACATATGATCATGGTGACATGAAGACAAAGATTCATCCATTGTCAAGGATCACATAGAAGATCTACTTTCGAGGTATGTATAACCTGGTCCTACAATGGTTAACCTATGAGACATGCAAGTTACTAGCACAAGTCACTGAAGAGAAGCAGAAGACATTATGCGGGTATGTTAGACATAACTAGCTAGCATGCTAATCCAGGTATGTTTTTCCTATATCAAGCTAGAATCCTACCTTGTGTTAGGATCTTATACTGTTGTGTTGTTGATAGTGATTATTCATGAAGTAATAGGTTTGAATAGTCATGGATGTATGCATATTATGTTTCTTACCATAATTGATGATATGACTAACTAGAAGAATCATGAAGGTATAGGTTTGAGTAATCACGGGTTTATGCATTGATGATTTAACTAATTAGAAGAGTCCTATGATCAAATAAGAATATGCATGAGTAAAAGAAGACTTCCCTGAAACCTTGAATACTAATGTTTATTATCTGTGAATGATTATGACTATACATGTTTAAGATTATTGTGTTTTGATAGTATTAAGATTATACTAATAAATTTGTGATTATGTATGAGACCTCAAGGATAACACAATGATGATACTAATAAGCATGCATAGTGATTAGGGATGGATGTAAGTTCAAGGACAGGTAATCCAGGAAGCAAAGATCAAAAGGGAGCACACTCCAGTTGTTCCTGCAAGAAAGCAAAGGAGCACACTTCAGTAGTTTCTGCAAGGATGCAGATATTCAGAGGGAGTTGACCACTTCTCACAATCCACATCAGAATGGAGTTGCAAAGATTCAGAGGGAGTCCACCCAGCAACCAAACAAAGATAAGTATTTGAATTGCCATTTCTTACATAATGTTATTCAATGATGTATATGCTTATGTTCCTAGAATTAGGTTGTGTATTATGCATATTAGAATAGTTGCATTGATGAACAATATACTACTAATATACATGGGTAAATGGCCTATGGCACTGTACAACATTCCATTGCTACTTATCTAGAATGAAACCTCTTTGCTGACATGTTAGGAGTTGTGCACACTCTTAACAATGTTCTGGTAGAGATTGGAAGGCATCTAGAAAGTTACGGAATATGGATAAATGTTGCATCGAAGCATTGGCTAAGATAATTGCATAACTGTATGACATATTTATTTATGTGTAAGAATTTGTTCTGAAAACTATGAGATGTTTTCTAATCATGCAATTTAACTTGTTGTGTAGGAAAGATCGTATACCATCACCTACAAAAGAAGGACTACAACATTTGTTCAACAACAAAGTTATCTATTGAAAATATTGAAGATATTGAAGTTCCCTAGATTTGGGAAGAATGCCATGATCGAGGAGTACCAGTTGATCATGAAGATGTTTGGGATGCAGTCACAAAGAGTAGTCTGTAGTGACTTCCAAGAGGATCTACAAGATCAAGCATGCTGCAGGTGGTAGCATAGAGACTTTTGCTCTTGTAGCCAGATACACTTCCATTAGATCCATACTTGCTCTGGCTACAGTGATGAAGTGGAAGATACACCAGATGGATTTCAAGACAGCATTCTTGAATGGTGTAGTTGACGAAGAAGTGTATGTGGAGAAGCCACTTGGTTCTGAGACACATGACAGGGATTCATATATGTGCAGAACTTGGTATGGTAGGATAGACAGCTTTCTATCCAGTTTGGGATTTACCAAGAGTAAAGGGGATTCCAACCTTTACTACAAGGTTGAGGAAGGAAATCCAATGATACTACTTTTGTATATGGATGACCTGTTCGTAACAGGTGAGGATAGATTGATTTCCGACATGCAGCGGAAGCTTGCTGCCAAGTTCGAGTTGAAGAACTTGGGGATGATGCACTATTTGTTTTTGGCATGAAGGTGTCGCAGAGTGCAAATGGAATCTTCTTTGGACAAGGGAAGTATGCAGTAGATATCCTGAAGAGGTTTGGGATGATGGACTGCAAGGCTATGGCCACACCTATGGAATCGAACCTGAAGCTTCTGTGTGATGCTCCATCTGATCCGGTTGATTATGGGATCAAGTATGATGCGAATCAAAAGTTTGACCTGTAGGGTTATGTTGATTCAAATTGGGCATGCAGTTCTACATATAGGAAGAGCACTTATGGGTGCTGCTTCAGTATGGGATCAAGTGTGATCTCTTGGTTTAGTAGGAAGCAGTCCTGCGTAGCATGAGTACAGCCGAAGCAGAGTATGTTGCGATGGATGAGCAGGTTGCAGATGTATTGACCAAGTCATTAGCCAGAGTGCAGTTTGAGTACTTCAAAGAGAGGCTTGGTGCACTTCATATCAAGGTTCCTTACAAAGGGAAGTGATGAGTCCAGAAGATGCAGATGCACATGAGCTTTGCTGACATGGTTGATATGTTCTCGCTTGGTCGGGATGTAATTGCTGAGCCATTTTTCACATGGTGGTAGATGTGTTCTCCCATGGTGAAAAAGTAAGGGCTTGAGCCTTCCCCTAATGGTGGTAGATGTGTTCTCCCATGTCAGTGGTGTAAGTGTTGGATGATGTGCATCTAGGCTATGCTTCATGGACGATGAGATGATCTGAAGAAGACGATGTTATGATGATCAGGAGGATCGTGGATGATGAGCATCAGGACGATGATCCAGTTACTGCTCTGTATATGCATCAGGATGATGCTGGATATGATCAGTTGGATCATTTATATGTATATGTATGTACGCATCACGTTGGATGCTGGATATGATCATTTGGATCATTTATACGTATATGTATGAATGCATCATGTTGGATGATGGATATGATCAGTTGGATCATTTGTATGTATTTTGTCTATGCATCACGTTGGATGCTTGGACCATGTATCTTTATATGTATCAGGTGGATACATTGTATGATCAGGTAGATCATGTATGTGATATGTATCAGGTATGATCAGGTGGATCATGTATTTGTATTTGTATCAAGTGGATACATTGTATGATCAGGTAGATCATGTATGTGATATGTATCAGGTATGATCAGGTGGATCGTGTATTTGTATTTGTATCAGGTGGATACACTGTATGATCAGGTGGATCATGAATGATGATATGTATCAGGTAGATACTTGGTATGCATCAGGTGGATGCATTGTATGATCAGGATGATCATAGATGATGAGCTTCAGGATGTTGCTCCAGATGACATGCGGCAGGATGTTGCAGTGATGATGATCAAGATGATCATTTGTACATCAGGATGATGTATGGTGAGTATCAGGTTGATACTTTGTGGCCGTGGAACAGGTTGTGCAGATAAGCATGTAATTTGTGCCCTGGGAGATTTCTTGATAGCCTTTCGAGGTTTTGCCTATGGCATGTAATTTGTACCCTGGGATATCTAGAAAATGCTCTTTCGAGGTTTTGCTTGGGAGGACATATAATTTGTGCCCTGGGAGATTTTAAAATAGTCTTTCGAGGTTTTTCCTATGGCATGTAATTTGTACCCTAGGATATCTGGAAAATTATCTTTCAAGGTTTTGTCCTATGGCATGTAATTTGTGCCCTAGGAGATCCGATAGGTTGAGCCATGTGCTCGTAATCAATCCCGGGATGCTCTTTTGAGGTTTTTCCATGACCAAATGTAATTTGTGCCCTGGGAGATCCGATAGGTTGAGCCTTGTGCTTGTAATCAGTCCTGGGATGCTCTTTCGAGGTTTTGTGGTGACCACATGTAATTTGTGCCTTGGGAGATCCGATAGGTTGAGCCTTGTGCTCGTAATCAGTCCTGGGATTCTCTTTCAAGGTTTTGTGGTGGGGTCACATGTAATAAGTCCTGGAGATTTGGACAGGATGAAAAAGGCCTCGAATTCTCTTTAGGGTTCTTGCTAGTCAAGAGACTCTTTTAAGGTTTTGTGACGCATGTAATAAGTCTTGAGATTTCCACAGTATGGCTAGTGATGACGAAGACCTACGGGTGGTGGGCCTACCTCGAGTATGAAAAAGGACTGGCTTTGTAGAACTTCCTATGACGAGTAGATTCAGAGATTGATTAAGATAGCAGCAGCAGTGACGATGATGATGACTCGATGACGATTATCCAATGACGATGATCCAAAGAAGATGACTTGTGCTAGAAGACCTGTGTCGAGAAATACCTTCCTAGTTAAGAGGGAGTGTTGATGTGTATGTAACTTCAGAATGTATTTCACATATATGTATATTGTATTCCTATAGAGACGTTATTATTCCTCTATACGGAAGTGTTTGTATTCCTATAGAGATGTTATTATTCCTCTATATGGAAGTGTCGTCATTTATAATGTAAGTACCGTAACTTATACTTGATGGGTTATTAGACCACCTTGTTGGGGTCGGCCCTATATAAGTCATGTGGGTCGAAGGGTTATTAATGTTCGGATATCCACATCATCTTTTTCAGGATCTTGCATGCAATTAGGGTTTGCATGCAAATTCTAGGGTTTGCATGCACTTTGCATGCATCCCAGTCACTAGTTTGATGCCTCCAGCACCTTAGCCACCTTATTCTAGCACCCGGGAGCCACTTCCTTTAGAGTTTTAGCCCTCCTAGGCTGAAAGGCACCCACTTCTCACCTACTTCCAGAGAAGGGTGCACTTATTCACCTACCACTTCAGTTACATTCAGTTAGCTCCGATTCTCCCTGATTTAAGGCTAGTTTCACTCCCGACTGACTGTTTCACTTCCATTGGACCTCCAGTTTGACTAGATGACTTGTTCTGACTTCAGTTAGCCTCCCATGCGCCCCCCACTAAGCCTCCTTCCCTTAATCAGTGCTACACACTTCAGTTACACATGACACACTCAGTTAGACTCAGATTGACACCTGGATGACTGGTTCTTGTGCATTGATGACCACCACCGATTGATCATGAGGACTCCTAGTTGGAGTCAAGATACTCCATTCAGTGATTCGAATGGCCTACTTAGTCAATTCGAATTGCTCATTGACATTATTGTATTCTATTGTAATTCATTCACCCTTTCTGGGATATTGAGCACTGCTGCATGTTTTGCACAGTTTTGCACCATATTTTCTATGTTCATCTGTTGTGATTGATTTACTTGTTCATTAGATCTGCTGTGACTAATTTTACATGGTATTAGAGCCATTGCAGGGACAATATCTCTTTTCTACAGGTGTTTCTACAAGAAGATTTGACTGAATTGCTCAAATTGCAAAAAGTTTTGGCATGAGATATCTCAAGGGCATTCGCTCCTGTGCATGCAAAGCTTGAAAATACATCCAATACCACTCAAGAAGCTTGAGTTTCTACATAATTCCTGGATCTGATACATTGGACCCATTCAACATTGTTTGATCTCCAATCCCAGGTGTGATGCAACTCTAAAAGGGTGGATTGTTCGACCTTATTGTTCTTGGTTTGATTGTGATTTGCAGGTTATCAAGCTCCTCCTTTGCATTCGCTACACTATCCATGCAAACTCCTCTTTTGCATTCGCTACACTCTGCATGCAAGCTCATCTACATTAGTTTGATTCGCTCCTAGCAATGGAATACTCTTCTTCAAAGCCTATCCTCACCCCATTCAATTATTTTGATTGAAAAGATGATATGGAGATCATATTACGTTCAAAAGGTTACTACCGAGTCACTCTTGGTCTTGAATTGGAGGCAAACAATGTGTCAGATCGAACCAAACACTACAACAAGCTTGATGAAGCTTATGGTATTCTTTGTCTCTCCATCTCCAAAGATATTCACTTCCATCTCAGCGGATTGAAGACTCCAAAAGCTATATGGGAGCAACTTGAAACACTATTTGGCAAGCAGGATGAGCTTAGGGATTTTCAATTAGAGAATGAATTGATTTCCCTTAGTCCTGAGAATTTCGAGACCATCAATGAATTCTTCACAAAATTCAAGAACTTGAACTTGTAGTTGAAGAATAGTGGAGTTATCAAAGAGGATAAACAATTGATCCTCTCCATTCTAAGCAAGCTTGGTAAATATTATTCGGTATTTGTCTCTACTTTCAATTCCGGTCGGCTAACTACCCCGAATTGGAAGATGCCTACCTTGAATGCCTTCATTGAGTCCGTCACAAAAGAGCATGACAAGTTGATTCAAATGGGGTCCATAAGATCCAAAGATTCAGCCCTATATGTTCAAGGACCCAAGATCCTGAATTGTAAAGGAAAGCAAAAGAAGGAGAAGCCCAAATTCGAGCCTCACAAGCAAAGAGAGAAAGGAAAACAAACGGATGCACCATCCAGTTCGAAGTTCAAGCAAAAGGGCAAAGAAGGTAACCAAAAATCTAAATGTACTTATTGTAACCGTGGCTTTCATCCTGAAAGTTCATGTATGAAGAAGACTATAGATCAAATGGCCCTCCTTTTGGAGAAGAACAACATAACCCTTCCTGACGGTGCAAGGAAGAAGGATAGGAATGATCATCATGAAAGAGGACAAGCACTCATGGCAACTGTTTCGAAGCCCACTACTCTCTTGATAGATTCAGGTGCATTGAATCATATGGCTGCAAATATTGATTCTTTTTCTTCATTCGATCCAAACAGCTCCATCCCCATCCATTTGGGAGATGACTCAAAAATTTCTTCAAAGGGCAAAGGTACGATTCATGTAGATCATGGAAGCTTTCAGAATTTTCTATATGTGCCTTCCTTAGCTTCAAATCTTCTTTCTGTGTATCAAATGACACACACTGGTGAACCGAAGCAAGTTACATTCAGCCCTAATACAGTTGAAATTTTTGATATCAAAAGTGGAAGACTAGTTGCAGTCGGAAAGGCAAACCACACTGCAAAATGCTATGAGTTTTCACACTTTATTCCGCTTGCAAAGCCCACTGCTCTTCACACACATGGTAATGAGGTTAGTAGGCTTTGGAATGAAAGATTTGGACATCTTAATTATAAGTATTTGCTGCTGCTATCAAACAAATCCATGGTAGATGGCCTTCCACAACTCCGTTCCTCGAAGGGAATATGCACCGGTTGCATCATTGGGAAGCACCCCGAGCACAGATTCGACCGCGGAAAAACTAGCAAAGCTTCTACTATTTTGGGGTTGATCCATTCTGATATCAGTGGTCCACTGCCCCATATGTCATTAAATGGTTCAAGGTATGTTTTGACATTTATTGATGATTTTTCCCGCTTTACATGGGTATTCTTTCTCAAAAACAAGTCAGAAGTGCTTGAAAAATTCAAGGATTTTAAGGCTTTTGTTGAGACCGCCACTGAGAGCAAGATCAAAGTTCTTAGATCTGATAATGGTGGAGAATATATTAAGTCCGAGTTGCTGCAACTTTGTGCCGAAAGCGGAATTCAGATCCAACATACAGTTCCCTACACACCCCAGCAGAACGGTGTAGCGGAAAGGAAAAACCAGTCACTAAAAGAGATGGCTACATGCATGATTGAATCAAAAGGTTTGGCTGCAAATCTTTGGGCTGAAGAAATCAATGTTGCTGCATACATACAGAACCGAGTTCCACATTCATCCGTGAAAGGTATGACTCCTTTTGAAGCATTCTTTGGTCACAAACCGGATGTGTCAAATTTGAGAGTTTTTGGCTCTACTGCATGGGCTATAATTCCTTCTGAGAAGAGACGAGCTTTGGATCCACAAAGTACCAAGTGCATACTGATAGGATATGGGGAAGAATCAAAAGCATATAAACTCATGGATATCAGATCTAAAAAGATATTCATAGAGAGCAGTGTGCAATTTCAAGAACTGCTTCAAGAATTGCAACTAGTCGAGGAAAAGACTGCCGATTCACCGCCTTCACCAGAAGAAGATCCGTGCAGCGATAATGAAGGTATGAGTTCTGATATTTCTGATATTTCAGCAGCATATGATGATCATGACATATCAGGTTCGGAATCCGGCGATTATGATACTCCTCAGTTACCAAAGTGGGCCCAAAACACTCTCCAATATGCTGGTTCGAACCTTGGAAATCCTGCTGATCCGAGATGAACAAGAGTAGACTTTCAAAGAGAAGGTATGGCACTATCTATTGCTGATCCATTACTTCCTGAGATTTGTTATTTGATGGCTGGTTCATATCCCACATCATACTATTCTGCCCACCGAGATCTGAGATGGCAAAGTGCCATGGATGAAGAGTATAGTTCTCTTCAAAAGAACAACACATGGGAGCTAGTTTCTCTTCCACCTGGAAGAAAATTAGTGAAGTGTAAATGGGTCTACCGTACTAAAGTTGCTGCTGATGGCACTATCAGCAAATACAAATCAAGTTTGGTGGCAAAAGGTTTCTCCCAAGTCCAAGGAGTGGACTACACTGAGACTTTTGCACCGGTTGCAAAGATGGATTCCATCCGCCTTGTTTTAGCCATTGCCGCATCCAAGCACTGGGAAGTGCACCACATGGATGTGAAGAGTGCATTTTTACATGGAGACCTTGCTGAATAGGTATATATGCAGCAGCCAGAGGGTTATACATCAGATCCATCATTGGTTTGCAGATTGAAGAAATCTTTGTACGGGTTAAAACAGGCCCCAAGAGCTTGGTACGCAAAGATGGACTCCTTCCTTCTTTCTCAGAATTTCCAAAGATGCAAATCTGATCCGAATGTGTATCTTCAGCGAGTTAAAGGTAATTTGTTGGTTATTGTACTTTATGTTGATGATCTTCTCATTACTGGTAGCACTCTTACTTCAATAAACAAGCTAAAAACTGCCTTAAATCTAGTTTTTGACATGAGCGATTTGGGCTTGCTGAGTCACTTTTTGGGCTTGGAGATAGCTCAAAATTTTGATGGGATCACTATATCTCAGCAAAAATATGCTTCCGGCCTATTATTGAAGTTTAATATGGCTGAATGTAAGGCAGCCCCATTCCCATTCCTCTCAGGAATCAGTCTTAAGGAGGGAGATTCTACACCGCTTGCAGATTGCAGTATGTATCGACAGTTGATTGGTTCACTACTTTATTTGACACACTCAAGGCCTGATATATCATATGTCGTGAGTGTTGTGTCAAGATATATGCGGCAGCCACATGAGCTTCATTGGCGAGCAGCCAAGCGGATCTTGCAGTATGTGCAAGGTACGAGACATTTTGGCATACATTATGCTGCAGATTCTGAGCTTGATTTCATTGGTTTTACTGATTTAGATTGGGAAGGCGATAGCATTGATCGGAAGTCCACTTCCGGTTATGTTTTCATGATTGGTCATGGTGCTATTTTCTGGTCCAGCAAAAAGCAAGCAGCCATTGCACTTTCTTCAGCAGAGGCAAAGTATCGAGGGGCAGTCAATGCCTGCATTCAGGCAGTTTGGTTGCAGGGTATTCTTTCCGAGTTTGGTTTTGGTGGCACTACTTCGACTGTCCTATTTTGTGACAATCAAAGTGCTATCAAGATCTCCATAGATCTAGTTCAGCGGCAGAGGACCAAACACATTGAGATTCATATGCATTACATTCGACAGTTAGTGCATGACCGCACCATCATTCTACAATATTGCCCTACTGATGAGCAAATTGCAGACATCTTCACCAAGAGCTTCACTGAGAAGAAGTTCTCTTACCTCCGTTCATTGTTGGGGGTGAGTTCCATCATGGTGGAGACAGATTGATTCATTATTATGCTTTAGCTTGAGGGGGGGCTTTCTTCCCACTGGGTTTTCCCTCTTTCCTCACTTAGTCTATTTTCAGCATTTTTTGGATTATTGTATTGGGGTGACCTTTGGTCTTAGTTACCAGGGCCCCACATTATTTTTTGCACATCATAGTCTAGCTTGAGGGGGGGTGTTCAGATATCCACATCATCTTTTTCAGCATCTTGCATGCAAATTCTAGGGTTTGCATGCACTTGCATGCACTTTGCATGCATTCCAGTCACCAGTTTGATGCCTCTAGCACCTTAGCCACCTTATTCTAGCACCCGAGAGCCACTTCCTTCAGAGTTTTAGCCCTCCTAGGATGAAAGGCGCCCACTTCTCACCTACTGCCAAAGAAGGGCGCACTTGTTCACCTACCACTGCAGTTCCACTTCAGTTACATTCAGTTAGCTCCGATTCTCCCTGATTTAAGGCTAGTTTCACTCCCGACTGACTGTTTCACTTCCGTTGGACCTCCAGTTTGACTAGATGACTTGTTCTGACTTCAGTTAGCCTCCCATGCACCCCCCACTGAGCCTCCTTCCCTTAATCAGTGCTACACACTTCAGTTACACATGACACACTCAGTTAGACTCAGATTGACACCTGGATGACTGGTTCTTGTGCATTGATGACCACCACCGATTGATCATGAGGACTCCTAGTTGGAGTCAAGATACTCCATTCAATGATTCGAATGGCCTACTTAGTCAATTCGAATTGCTCATTGACATTATTGTATTCTATTGTAATTCATTCACCCATAGTGGGATATTGAGCACTGCTGCATGTTTTGCACAGTTTTGCACCATATTTTCTACGTTCATCTGTTGTGATTGATTTACTTGTTCATTAGATCTGTTGTAACTAATTTTACAATTAGACCACCCTATTGGGGGTTGGCCATGTGGGTCAAAGGGTTATTAGACCACCCTATTGGGTGTCGGCCCAGTCAGCATTATGTTAAGTGGTTAAGTTGAGGCCGACCTAGTTGAGTAAAGGTCAAGTCAAGTTAGTGTATAAATAAAGAGTGTGTCTCTCTCATTTTACACATTCTATTCTCTCACTCACACTTGGGAGAGTGGCGCACTTGTGGAGGAGGAGGCTCTGCTGCTAGGAGAAGACTATCTCTTATATTCTGGTTGTATCATTGCTCTCTCTATCTCTGAGGAAGTTATTGGGGTTTTTCACCTTTATGGTTTTCCCCAAGTAAACTCTGTGTCTCTTGTGTGCTTGCATTATTGTGTCCATGATTGTTATGCTATAGATTTTCTGTACATGTTGTTCTCTCAGTTAAGATCCTAGATAAGATTGAAGTAAATTCTGAAAATTTAACAACGAACAGAAATCAACTCAATTCTCAATGCTATGCTATATAAATGACAATGCTAAGATAATGAAGAATATAACCAACCTCGATCCAAACGTTTGATGTAGATCCCTGTTGGAGCTTTTCGATCCATGTACTTGAATCTCCAAATTAGTCTTGACAACCAATATACAACAAGTACATATAATATATAAACGGCATTAACATCATCAATAGCAATGACCCATGATATAACAAGTAAATGAAACCAATGTAGTGTAAACAACATTTACAACATTAATGGACGAGAATATGAGTATTTCTATTAATAAACAAGAAGAAGTACAATGTGATACGACCTCTTGCTGGCAACCAATCTGAACCAATATCTGGTTCAATCCACTTGTGTCTCCACCACTTCAATCCTCCATGAAATGGCAAACTCAAACTATGATAGGAGTTTGGAAGGTGAACATAAAGGGTTCACAACTACAAGGATCAATGAGTGTAGAATCAATATAGGGCAAAAATACACTAGAGTTATGTTGCTCTTCTTTCTCCTCCCGTCCATAAGCCATATGTGATCAATATAAAGTCCTCTCAAAGGTAAGTGAAAGGACACATCCAGGCATTTCAGGGAAAATGGAGGGCCAAAGGTCACCCTATGACCACTTTTTGGGAGTAAAAAGATAATTTTCTAGTGATTTTTACCATTTTACATGCTACAGTGGGCTAGCCTGCGGGTACCCACGGGCTATAGTGTAACAAGTCGCGTATATGGGGTGATGTGCGTGGGCTGTAGTGGGACAACTAGATTACAGGTACAAAAATAAGGACATAATGTGTTCCTGGAGGATAAACTGATAGATCCGAGTCAATGAAATGGATCTTAAAGGAAAAAGAGTGTTGATACTCACAAGGTGGAAAATTACGTTGTAACAGATGCCCCCTAATGTGTGAGGTCAAAGACTGATGCTACGATGGCCAAAATACATTATAAAAATATATCAGAAGTGGAGTGATGGAGACAAAAGTGGAAAGAGTAGCTCACTCGTCATAATACAATAGTATCCCTGAATACTTGTCGGTAGTACAACAATATGATACAATGGCCATGAATAGGCAGTACATAGTGAATACATGTCATAAGTGATCATAGCCATGATCCCTTTGCAGTAAGATATGGTCTCCTGCTGAAAAGGAAACAACTGGTGCAAACTGGAGGTACAAACTGCTGATATATGAGAGGTGATATCTCAGATGTAATGTCATCGTCATAAGTAGCATACTAAATGCCACTATCGCCCAGGGTCTTCCACACAAGTCTTCGACGGTGCAAGTCCTATCAAGTGAATAAAGGACTTGAGATCAAACATGATGTGACATCGTCTGATTACCGATCAATGATGTATACTGTTAACAGACGCGAGATCACCCGCCATTAATGAAAATGGGAATCAAGTCACAGAGCACAATCATCGGAGTGTGAATAGATGAGTTGAAGTCAAACACTAGGATGAATCCACCGATCAGGGGACATTGATGTATTCCCAAAAATTTCGATGGTGAGAGAACCTGCCACTAATGACTGCAAGCCTCAAGGTACAAAACCAAACTCTAAGCCTCAAGTTCCAGAATAAATGGTTTGAAGTCGACGGAACGAGACTCACTGGAAGGAGGGCATTAAGGCATCCCCCATCATCCAGCACTAGGTACCAGCTACGCTAAAAGATTTGGAAGATCTCAGGTGAAATGGACTGACTCAATAAGGATGGCCGATATGCAATAGTCAAGATATCTGAGGAGTGATCGACTCTGGTTTCATGAATTCCTTTGAACAAGAGCATGAGTAGATGGATAGACTCGGGTAGCATAGACTTGATATAGACTGTGTGATGTAGGAGGCATCACAAAGGGCTCCATAATGACTGGAAGCTTAACCAATCGATGGAGTAAACTGAGAAACAAGTACAGCTCCTAAGGTCCAACTATAGTCCCGAATCATAATGTATGGAGTGGAATGAATGCTCTGTTCAAAGGCGACACAACAGCTTCCAACAAGAAATAGTAACCATAATCCTGTCCGGCGTTTTGGAATATTTGATTTTTTTGGTCTTTTTCATATTTGGTGAAAGCTTGAAAAAGAATAAAATTGCTTATTGTACAACAAGTGAGGGAACGAGTGTCAAATAGCGAGAAAACTAGTCCCAAGTAGTGGAACATACCTATGATCAATGCAAGGAAGTGCATGCAGAATGTGGACACTCGGGGGAATGTTCCCTCAGGGTAAAGGGTCATCAAGCTACGAAAGATAAATTAAGGCACTGCTTGGCTCGGAAGGTAAAGTGCTCAGGCACATGGCTAATAAGTGAGTGAGCGGGAGCCGACACAAGGCTCAAGCAAAAAGTAGGATAATGCAATGCAATCACAACTCGACATGAAAGTGGAGTCCTTTTTTGTAAAGTTAGTCTCCTCATATGAAAAAGTGTAAAATAATGAGAGAAGAACTCTTCTAATCACGTATGACTAGAGTATACATTTTTCGTAATTAATCCACTAAGGTCTAGAAAAGGGGTAAACTTATACTTAAGCAGATGTCGCTTCAAATCCTTTAACGAGTTTGAAATGACAAACATACTCGGCAATCTTGTTTGATTTGAAAAAGTCTAACAAGGGCTTAAAAAATACTTTATAAAAATCTTTTCCGTAAAGGTTTAACGAGCCCGAAAAAGTAAACTCATGACTTCCTTACTGTTTTTAACGAGCTCAAAGGAGAGATGGAAGAATGCTCATAATGGGAGCAGACAAGTGTCAGGGGCATGCGAGACTAGTTCCAAGCGCATGGAACAAAGCTATGCATAATGCAAGGAACATGATCAAGATAAGGACACTCAGGGGGTGTCTGCGAATTTGGATGGCAAAAGGTTCAAATGCATCATAACAACGGGGAGGCCTAAACCTATATGCAAGGTTTTGAATATGCCTGGCATGACCGAAGCAAATGTTGAAAAGGACCAGTAAACAAGTATAAGTCCAGCTAAGAATTCTATCTCCAAGAAACATAAGTACCAAGATCATCTCTAAAACGTACGTAAAGGAAACTCTGATACAAGTCACTGTGGTAGAAAAATTTTCAACTTCACTATTATCACCCTCATACATAATGCAGGGAGAGCTAACCATTGAAGGTGCCATAGTACCAACACCTGAGGGGCCAAAATGATCAACTTTGGAATGAAGAGCAAAGCTGAAGGATGTGGAGGAATCTGCAGTGGCAAATTCATCATCACGGGAGTTGGAAATTCTAGAAGTAGAATCGAACTCATCAGGATCACCGATTTGCAGATCTATAGGAGAGTCTACAGACTCATCACTAAAGAGATCAGACTTTAATGTCAAACCGGGGCTAGAAAAAACTATGCCTGGATCAAAATCCAGATGCATGGCAGGTTTTACTCAAGGCTCATCTCGTTCAATAAGATCAAGGGTGGGAAGGAAATAAAATTAATGATGAGAATCCTCCCAAGGCTTGTCATTACCATTCATGGCCTCGATAAAAATTTCATATGAAGGTAGAATACCATCGAGGAAATCATGTGAACAAGATGGGTCGACTGCACATGTGGGAAACATAATGGGATTTTCTTCCCCTTCCTGTGAAGAAGAGAGATCCGGATCTAAAGTGGCTTGTTGAATATCTTGGTAAGAAAGATCAACAGCAAACAGTGGCATAGACATCCCGACGTGTGCAATGTCTCTAGACATAGAACTTGTAGACGTTAAAGTCCATGGATCATCAAAATATGAAGTGTGGAATGGTACATTATGCAAAGGAGGAGATGCATCGTCGGAAATGGTTCCAATAAAATTCACAGGTGCAGGAAAATCATAAGTTCCCATCAATGAAGGGTATATACCAACACCCATGTTCCCAGTTTTCGGCTGAGAATGAGTAACCTGTGGGATTGCAGATCCCGTGGATGCTATGGAAGGGGGATTAACGAAATCCAGCTGATCTATGGTCACAATCTTTCCTTTGTTAGGAAAGTAGATAACTCTAAATATAGTAGACGCGACAGCCTTCATAGCATACATCCAATTCTAACCCAGTAAAAGGTTGTAGTCGATGGGCGCATCAACCACCTCGACTCTAATAGGCACATATTTACCTCATAAGAAAACAACAAGGGAAGGGATAATTCCATGTGGCTTAAATGACCGATCATCGAATGCAATGAGCATGGTTCTAGACGTGAGTAGATGAGGAGAGCCAAGAGCTTTCCAACAAGTTAACGACATTACTGACGTGGAAGCACCTTCGTCAACCATTGTACGTTCGACAAAATTCTGAAGGCACGCCACCTGGATTTGAAAATCCACGTGGTAAGGTAAGCGAGGTTGAACATCAGTAGTGTTGAACTTAATAACACTAGGACTTCCCCCATCCTAAACTCCTAACACACTCAAAATACCATGCTTTTGAGAAGGACAGGCCTGAAAAACTTCAAGAGACGACATGGCACACGGAGTTTGGCCCAAGTCTTCCACGATGGATTAGTTATGGGCGGCTCAAGCATTAGGATTATGCATAGAGCACTTAAGAACACCTTTCGGTATCCGTGGCATATTAGAGGGCTTCTCGATATGAAAGGAATTTTCAGGAGGAGGGGGAGGCTCACTCCCCATATTAGGTTGTGGTGCACCATAATCGCATTGACGAGTGGCAACACTAACCTCCAATTGAACCATATTCACACATCCATAACCACCAGTATTGGAAAAAGATGTTGCCGTCTCAGTAGGTCCATAAGTTATAACTACTGGTGGGAGCATGCAAAGCCATGTTTTGATGATGAGGAAGGGGATCCTTTAACACAGCTGGGCTCTGTGCCAAATGCTTCGATGCTTCTTCGATTCGAGGACACAAGTGAGTAAGATGATCTTCCCCACAAAGCTTACAAGGAAATTTCACCTTATGCCTAGGTTTATGGTCCTCAGCAGCATTTCCGCCTTCCCGAGGAGAGTTGGCATTATCCTTATGAGGGGTATTGCGATTGCTATTTTTTTCCCATTGTTTCCACCCTTACGGTTGTTTCTCCCCTTTTTCTTACCACCAGGTTGTTGGTTCCTAGATTGGTTTGTCGATTGCACACTGTGTACATCGGACGATGGGGTGGAAGTGGACAAGGTGTGAACCTATCTGGGAGTAGACTGGTTTAGCGACAAATTTTGCATTTGATAAGCCACCAAATCTATAGGGAGAGTGCTTGCAGATCCTACAATGCCATCGGCATGCGGTCCAAGAACTGACTGAGGCTAATGGCGTTTTCGCGGTGCGTCAGGAATAATGTCATACAAAATGCCAGACGGAGAATATAGTAAATCTAACTGCTGGACTTTCAAGATGGCTTGTTCCTCAGTCACAATGCCGGACATTGAAACATCCTTAGAAATGTATGGGAGTAGAGACTTGAGGAACCATTCTAACAGAAACTCTGGAGGAATGTTGGATTTCATTAACCTCTTCCACCGACGCCACTCTTGAACGTGGTCAGAAATATGTGTGGGCTTATTTTGACAGAAGGTAGACAAAAGTTTAGTACCAGTATCATAGCGAACTGGAAACTAGAAATGATCCAATAAAACAAAAGCGATCTCATTAAAACCCCTATAAGTGTTTCCAAGCAACTCAACATACCACTTCGCGGCTACCCCCGTGATGGTGCGTTGAAATAGGTGCAATCTAATGGAATTGTGATTCAATGAATTGTAGGAGCACCAAAGGTGAAACATTGTGACATGATCACCTGGGTCCTCACCACCTTTCCCTTCAATTTTAGGAATGTCTAAAGGGAGCTTGGTAGGGACCGGAGGCCAATTAGGTTCGTGACACACTGGATCATTCATGAGCTTCGAAAGATCCGAAAGATTCAATCGTGCAAGGAACAGGAGCTGTGGCTAGAAAGCTTGATTATAAGCTCCCATAAAAGGTTGGTTGAATGGAACCGAATTATAAGGTGAACCAAAAGCTTGACCATGAGCGTTAGACTGCTGATAATGAGGACCTGACGGTCCATAAGCTTGACCATGGCCATAGAGTTGATAACCTCCTTCGACCTGACCCGTATGAGAGTAAGAAGGTATATAAGTGTTTTGGGCACCATATTGAGGTGGGTTATACTTGTGGCCAGCACCAACTGTGTTGTAGTAAGGGTTTCCACCATAATTATGGGGCATATACGTTCTATTCATAGCGGGAACCGAATTGTAATGACCATAATGGTGAGGTATGTTCCCACCCCCAGCATTAGGATCAGCGTGAGCAGTCATGTGGTAACCATAAGCATGAGATGTATTCCCAACCCCAACATTGGTGTTACTAGTAGCAAGGATGCTGGCGTTATGTCCATGTGGATAGGATATATTCCCACCTCCTACATTGGCATTACTAGTGGTGGCATTGGACGCAAAAGTGTGCGGTATATGTCCAACCCCATGGTTAGGAGGAGCATTAACATTTGCAAAAGTAGTCCTTTGTTGACGAGTTGCGGCATGTGTATTAGGTGGTGGATGGCGAGTCGTGTTGCGGACAGTGTTCCTATTAGGTTGGGTAGCCCTAGGAGGTGGTCGCCTTCGAACATTAGCATTGTTAGGAGGAATACGACTGGTCCCCATACTATGTGTGTGAGTGGACAATGTGGTGCCCCCGGCGAGGGTATTTCCCCCAGTGGGTGCAGTGTGGCCAATACCATAGCTAGTGCCGGCGTGACTACCAAACGTAGTGGAAAGATCAATTGTGCTATAATTAGGCATACCAAAAGAGAATACGGTTGGGTTGACCATAGGACCAGTGTCATCATGTAACTCTGGCATCCCCTGTATATAATTATGTTGAAACGAAGGATTGAACGGGTCGTCCTCGGGTGGATCTGGACCAAAAAAATTACGTTGGGTCTTAGGTGGATCACCCCCCCATGCCTCACGAGGAGTAGGGGTGTCTGAAGTCGGTTCAACTCTACCTGATGGAGTCGTAGATATTTCTTCAGTATCATAATGTGCAACAGTCATGACGTCTAGGACGTATGTCTCGTAAGAATCTAAAGACTCAGAGGGAGCCCGCCGGCATCCCCTAGCAACGCGACGTGAAAGCTCGACAGGTTGTAAACCAGCCAACCGACGAGATTGGAGGAGAGTAGAACTCCACGCAACGATATCTCTGGAGAGGATATAAAATCAAAACGTCCCCTAAAGGCCAACTATCTATCAAAAATAGTAAATCAAAATCACACACCTAGAGAAACTACAGCCAAGAGAAGACAAACAGAGTGGGTAAATGAGCTCCCGACACTAGAGCCAGTATGTATCGCCTAGGAGAGGCTTGAGATTCCCAAACTATAGCTGAAGGTAACAGAATTAGTTATAGAGAAACCCAGGCTTCACTGCGTGCAAAGGGCCATAACCCTCGACAACAAACAACTATGTTGTCCAATCCCTATCTAACTCAGGACACAAATAGCATAACCGCTGCAAGTACCCTATGCGATACCTAGGTAAGGCAACTATGGTCACCGCAATATAACCAATGCTCAGGGAAACAGTCGCAGGTTGGATCCGTCGTATGGGCAGGGTAGCTAAGTCTGAAACTCAATGAGGGTCAAATCCCCCAAGAGTTCCCATATACGAACAAATCCTGGAAATATCTCCCACGTTCAGCCGGTATCAGAGCGATATCTCTTCAACCAACCTCCCGTGACCTCGTGCTTAACTCTGGTTTGAGTAGAGCTTCCTGAGAACACCAATGTATACCATGGATTCCTCCACTCCCTGGTCAAACACCTAATGTTTCGTCTAGTAGTCTTGGATTGTTAACTCACAATGATCTATTCCAAGACTCTAAACCTACGCTAGTTGGTGTACCCTATAAATAAAATCGGTCTAATCAATTTTAAGATTAAGCGTTAATTTTAATGGCTGTGGTTTCTCAAGGGATATGGTTGTGAAACTAGTGATGTGTATGACTCAATAGTATGCAAAATCGTCAAATCCTAGACTCATCTATCCAATGAAAACAATGCCACTAGCATGCAAAATCAATCCAATGGTTTCAAAATAAATATGCAATCCTTTTATATTTTCAATGCACAATTAGAATCTAAATGAAGGCAGAAAGCACTCAATGCAAAATGCAGTACATAAAAGCAATTTTTTTTTTGTATTTTATCTTATAAACAAAAGGAAAATGCGAAACTATATGTATATTTTTGTATTTTTCAATATAAGGGAGAACAACAAATCAAATATCATGCTTCTAATCCTGGTAATGAATTTATTCATATGCTAAAATTGTATGTATAGCATTGCAAATGGTGAACATTAATTGTAGTTCACCATATTTCAACTGCAGAGCATGTAGAGGGTGAAACTGTACAGGTTCAGCCTGGACAAGAACATGAACTACATGATGTGGCCACACCAGGTAAAAACACACCTTTTTAATATTTTTTTTAAATGAAATACTTGTCATTACAATATCAAAATACAATGATGTAATATTTTCACATTGTTGCAGCAAATCCAAACCCTTTGCCGTAGACATCACCATAAGTGCCTAATGAAGAACCAAGAACTGGAATAGAAAGTCTAGGGGTAGATGCTCCTCTTAGATATTATTTACCATCTATAAAGAGAATAAAAACTGCTAGTAAAAAGAAGTGACTCGAAAAATGTACTCGTCTAATTATTTTTGATAACAATATATTGTCCATGATTTTTGGCCTAATGAATTAATGAATGGTTTAATGATTTAATGATTCAGTGTAGTAAACTGTTACCTTTATTGAATGAATGTGTTGACTGAATGAATGAATGGTTTATTGAATCTTATATTTTATTGTATGAATGTGTTGACTGAATGAAACAATGGTTTAATGAATGTTAGGCTTTATTGAATGAATGGTAGATGAAAGTTCATGATGAAATATGGATGAATTTGCACGTATTTTTTTTTTCAAGTACATGCATTGGGTATGGGGAATTGAGAGTGATGTGAGGGGGGCGAGGGGCCATAAGAGATTTCACCTTCACGTGGTTGGCCCTGTTCAGTAGAGAATATTAAATTATTCTCGAAACAGAGAGGAGCTTGATGAATGGCTACGATGTTGGCTTTCTACAACCCTCTAGCATGTCATCTAAATTTTGATAATTTCTTGGAGCTTGTTGTGATGTTTGGTTGCTCATCATAACCAATTTCGAGTTTCCACAACTTCAAAGGCTGAGTAAATGATGCAATAGAATCAATATCCTTAACCTTCTCTTTAATTTCATTGGAATCAATATCCTTAACCTCACATTGAACCCTTCCAAAATGGTCTATTTACCATTGAAGCCTGGCTTTTGAAGCATGATATTTGCAACTAATCTAGCATACACCAACAACAATTAGAAACATGCTTCCTGTTGTCAATGTTCATCATTTTTTATGGCAGCAACTTAACTGAGGATATTCGAACCTACGACCTATGTCTAGTCCCAAGGCTAACATCTTCAACCTTGAAGTGCAATTGACAATGGGAGACCACCTTCAAGTATCTTGATTCATTCTGCATGCATTTCGTAGTGGGAGATGATGGGCTACCACCTCGCTTGATTCATTATGCATGCATTTCACTATGCAACAGTATCAAATCCCCTCTGTGATTTCCCTAAATTAGTTTCTCGATTCAGCATGACCCACGCCTGCTGTCCGAAGAGTGTTTCCAACGATCTAGAGTTTCATCTTGGCAATGGTGACGATTCATGGTATTATGTTTCCCTTTGGCTGAAATATGACAAACTCAAAGCTCTCATACGAAGGTTTGTCTGACAAATGTGATGGTTTCGGTATCTCAATTCAGCATGACCCAAACAGTCACATTTGTCACACAAACCTTCGTAGTGGACTATGAGTTTTCCATATTGCAGCTTAAGGAAAACATAATACCATGAATCGTCACTGTTGCCAGGCTGAAACTCAAGACGGTTGGCAACACTCCTTTGACAGCGAGCGTGGGTCATATTGAATTGAGACACTAATTCAGGAAAAACGCATTGAATCTGAGACCGTTGCATAGTGAAATGAATGAAGAGTACTGGGTGTAGAGAGAAATGGTTGTGGGACTTCGTATGAGAGTAAATGGCGATGGGAATTGATTGACAAGGTCAGGCTTGATGTTGGTAGCCTTGGGACTAGACATAGTTCACAGGTTCGAATCTCCTCAGTTTAGTTCGTACCTAGTTATTCTTTCGATGCAAATTATAGATTTTATTTATTTTCCTTTTTCAACTTTACGTATCCCGTTATGTGTTTTCTTTATATTCCTTTTTTAACATTATGTATCCCCTTGTGATAATCAGAATTGTTAATATCGAGTCACTCGAGAATGAACGTAAAGAGGATTTCCACGGAAATCTGTTCCATCTAAACCTATCAAGTGTACTTTTAGGTCAAAAATATTGTTGTAACAAAGCGATGAAAGATCTTAGAAGCAAATGTAACAAAGCCCTGAAAGAAGTTTGCGTAACAAAGTGGTTTGTGTTTGCAGGAATCCTTCCTTTTATCCAGTCTATTTTCTTTTGTTGCAATTTCAAATTAATCTACAATGATATCAACACACTACACATTATGGGAATAAGATGTTCACATTTGCATCTTCCACTACTACATCTAATTAAATATCATCTCCTTGCAATTCTACCATTGTAACACCACTCTCTTCTATAGTGTCATCTTCTACAACAACACCACTCACTACTACAACATATATCCATTACAACTTTTCCATTGTTTATTGAGTTTCTTGTACAAGCTCGACCTTTACCCCCAATCTTTTTCTTATTGTATTTTGCTACAATCAATTCTTCTACACCTTTACTTGACTTGATAGCTTGAATATTAAATAATGCTAAGTATGGTTTTAACTTGGAGTGAACACTTAGAGTTGTCGTTTCAAGTTTGATAATAAAATTCACCTTTTAAATAATGGATTGTTATAATAGATAGAAAATATTTCCAACTTTATTATAAAGGTAAAGTTAAAGTATTATATTAAAATCATATATAATTTATAAATGATTTTATAATAATAATTTAAACTTATTTGGCTTTGAACAAGAATGAGGCATGGGACAACTTCAGGCATGGTACAACTTGGCATTTGCAATGAAGTAGGAAGGCTATAATAGACCTTAATTTGGACAATGAAAGGCAATGGTCGTTTAAACATGACTTCACAAAGTTCAAGACTTCGAGGGTTTACTAGAAAAGAAAAAGAGAAATTGTAGAAACATACACTTCCAAACAATATTGTTTTTATTTTTTATTTTCCATAGGTGTCGGATAACCGACGGTCATAGCAAAGACCAGCAACGACTTCACCATAGATCCGGCGGTCAACGACGTCGATGCTCAGTCATTTTCAAGTGGGATAGGCATCGGTTTTCCAACCTCCACAGTGCACAAAACCGACGACTTTGCCATATATCCGACGACAAAAGACGTCGTTGTCAGCCATTTTCAGTTGTGAGAGGCGTCAGTTTTCCGACCTCCACAGTGAAAAATACCGACGACTATGCCATAGATCCGACGAAAAAAGCCATCGGATCCAAGCCATTTTAAGTTGTGAGAAGCGTCGGTTTTACAACCGCCATAGTGAAAACTACCGACTACTATGCCATAGATCCGACTGTAAAAGACGTCGGATCCAAGCCCTTTTCAGTTCTGAGCGGCGTCGGTTATCCAACTGCCAGAGGTGTCGAATAACCGATGAATTCTGAGCCATCGGTTTTAATCCAGAATTGGACTGACATTAAAAAAACACTGCGGTTGTCAGATAGTCGACCACAAAATGTAGAAAATATGACTTTTTGGCCGTCGGATTTTGGGTCAAAAAAACCTAGTGAAGCAGGTGCGAGCACCTCGGCCTGGTAGTTTCGTTATTCCTCCCTCCCTTGCCTTTCGGCCACCTTATATGCCAGTTGTATCCCATGGCATACATGCCCCATTCCATGCATCCCTCCCCATCCCCTTCCACCCATCCCCACCGCTCCTATCCAACACCACAGTTCCATCCAGCTCCCCCTTACATTTCATATCCAGCTTCACCTCCGTATCAATTTCCCATGTTCCCACCCTCCACCATCCGACCACGACACACCACCCATCAACAGTCACCCATCCCTCCACTGCAACACAGAACTCGCCCCCTCCCCCACATTCCCCCACCACACTCGCTTCCCCTTCTAGGGTTCCCCGACCCATACCATAGCTAGTTGGGGTTGATAGCCCTAGACATGCACCTCCACTTCACCCACCCCAGTCCATGCCTCCTTCTGCCACCCCCCCTTCTTCCACTGTGCCCCCGAGTGGTGTAGCCACCATCGATGTGGCTACATCCTCCCCTATACCATCCACCCTAGCATCGGTGCAGGTTGTCCAGCCGACTGCTCCATCCGCCAGCCCTGAAGACCAGCCGGTTGTGTTCACAGTGAGATTGACTAGTTTATGAAAATCTCGGAATTTTATTGAAAATTACTATATGCATCTAATTTCATCATTTATCTTATTGTTTGTATTGGAGAAAACTCACTATGGCTTGGGGTAGATCACAACACACAGCTAACTACCAGAAATCAACTCAATTCTCAATGCTATGCTATATAAATGACAATGCTAAGGTAATGAAGAATATAACCAACCTTGATCCAAACGTTTGATGTAGATCCCCGTTGGAGCTTTTCGATCCGTGTACTTGAATCTGCAAATTAGTCTTGACAGCCAATATACAACAAGTACATATAATATATAAACATTATTAACATCATCAATAGTAATGTCCCATGATATAACAAGTAAATGCAATCCAATGTAGTATAAGCAACATTTACAACATTAATGGATGAGAATATGAGTATTTCTATTAATAAACAAGAAGAAGTACAATGTGATACGACCTCTTGTCGGCAACTAATTCTAACCAAGATCTGGGTCAATCCACTTGCACCTCCACCACTTCAATCCTCCATGGAATGGCAAACTCAAACTATGATAGGAGTTTGGAAGGTGAACATAAAGGGTTCACAACTACAAGGATCAATGAGTGTAGACTCAAGATAGGGCAAAAATCCATTAGAGTTCTCTTGCTCTTCTTTCTCCTCCCGTCACCCTCAATATATAAGCCATATGTGCTCAATATATAGTCCTCTCAAAGGTAAGTGAAAGGACACATCGAGGCGTTTCGACGAAAATGGAGTGCAAAAGGTCACCCTATGACTGCTTTTTGGGAGTAAAAAGGTAATTTTTTAGTGATTTTTACCATTTTACATGCTACTCACGGGCTATAGTGGGCTAGCCTGTGCGTACCCATGGGCTATAGTGTAACAAGTCGCGTATATGGGGTGATGTACGCGGGCTGTAGTGGGACAGCTAGAGTACAGAAAAGAAAATAGGGACATAATGTGTTCTTGGAGGATAAACTGATAGATCTAAGTCAATGAAATGGATCCTATAGTCCAAAGAGTGTTGATACTCACAAGGTGGAAAATTACATTGTAACAGATGCCCCCTAATGTGTGAGGTCAGATACTGATGCTACGATGGTAGAAATACATTATAAGAAGATCTCAGAAGTGGACTGATGGAGACACAAGTGGAAAGAGCAGCTCACTCATCATAATACAATAGTATCCCTTAATACATGTCGGTAGTACAACAATCTAATACAATGGCCATCAATAGGTAGTACATAGTGAATACATGTCATAAGTGATCATAGCCATGATCCCTCTGTAGTAAGATATGGTCTCCTGTTGAAAAGGAAACAACTGGTGCAAACTGGAGGTACAAACTACTGATATCTGAGAGGTGATATCTCAGATGTAAAGTCATCGTCATAAGTAGCATACTAAATGCCACTATTGCCTGGGGTCTTCTACACAAGTCTTCAATGGTGCAAGTCCCATCAAGTGAATAAAGGAATTGAGGTCGAACCTGATGTGACATCGTCTGATTACCGGTCAATGATGTATACCGTTAACAGATGCGATATAACCCACCAATAATGAAAATGGGCATCAAGGCACATAGCACAATCATCGGAGTGTGAATAGATAAGTTGAAGTCAAACACTAGGATGAATCCATCAATCAGGGGGCATTGATGTATTCCCAAAACTGTCGATGGCGAGAGAACCTTCCACTAATGACTGCAAGCCTCAAGGTACTCAACCGAACTATAAGCCTCAAGTTCTAGAATAAATGGGTTGAAGTCGACAGAATGAGACTTGCTGGAAAGAGGGCATTAAGGCATCACCCATCAACCAGCACGAGGTACCAGCTACGCTGAAATATTTGGAATATCTCCTGTGAAATGGACTGACACAATAAGGATGGCTGACATGCAATAGTCAAGATATCTGAGGAGTGGTCGACTCTGGTTTCATGACTTCCTTTCAACAAGAGCATGAGCAGATGGATAGACTTGGGCAGCATAGACTTGATATAGACTGTGTGATGCAGGTGACATCACAAAGGGCTCCATAATGACTAGAAGCTTAACCAATCAGTGGAGTAAACTGAGAAACAAGTACAGCTCCTAAGGTCCAACTATAGTCTCGACTGATAATGTATGGAGTGGAATGAATGCTCTGTTCAAAGGTGACACAACAACTGCCAACAAGAAGTAGTAACCATAATCCCGTCTAGTTTTTTGGAATATTTGATTTTTTTGGTCTTTTCATATTTGGTGAAAGCTTGAAAAAGAATAAAATTGCTTATAGTACAACAAGTGAGGGAACAAGTGCCAAATAGCAAGCAACCTAGTCCCAAGTAGTGGAACATACCTATGATCAATGCAAGGAAGTGCATGCAGGATGTGGACACTCGGGGAAATGTTCCCTTAGGGTAAAGGGTCATCAAGCTGTGAAAGATAAATTAAGGCTCTGCTTGGCTCGGAAGGTAAAGTGCTCAGGAACATGGCTAATAAGTGAGTAAGCGGGAGCCTGTACAAGGCTCAAGCGACAAGTATGATAATGCAATGCAATCACAACTCGACATGAAAGGGGAGTCCTTTTTCATAAAGTTAGTCTCCTCACCCGAAAAAAAGTGTAAAATAATGAGAGAATAAGTCTTTGAATCACATATGACTAGAGTATACCTTTTTTGTAATTAATCCACTAAGGTCTGGAAAAGGGGTAAGCTTATACCTAAGTGGATGTCGCTTCAAATCCTTTAACGAGTCTGAAATGACAAGCATACTCGGCAAGCTTGTTTGATTTGAAAAAGTCTAACAAGGGCTTAAAAAAGACTTTATAAAATATTTTCCGTAAAGGTTTGTAATGTCCCCATTTTGACCCCCTTTGTATTAAATCGTAAATGATGTACATATTGTAATTTAATCATGGTGAGGAGCTCAAGGCCAAGGCCCCACCATTGATTTAGCGTTTTATGTATTGGCAATTAAAAAAAAATAGATGCCTATGGTTCTTGTGCGAGATGGGCACAATGTAAGTAAGACATCATGTAAATACGAATTTTAATAGAAAAAGACCCACAACTGACTATGTTATGCAACAAAGAGATGGGGCATGATTCTACAAGGAATAGGGAGGGGAAATGACCAAACCCTTGAGCCACTAGGGTCATCCCATGTGTCAATGAGAGAACTCATGAACTCTTAACTACCCATTTTGTCTCATGCACCCAATCATTTAATTCTTCCAAAAGATTGGTTGGGGCAGTTAATGTCTTGGGATTGGAGAAGTATGGCAGTCATATTTTCGTGCATGGGCAAGCCACCAACCTAAAAATCGTATTTTTGGCTTGCTGGGCAATAAAACCCCCACGAAATGCTGCCTAAGGCAATTCTTCATGCATAACGTTCTTCCTCACATGCAGACAGAGCTCACATGCAGACAGAGCTCACTGGAATTTATCCTCACGTTTTTTCACTATAACCCTGCATTTTTCCATGCCCAGGAACTCGTTTTTGGTATTATGCAATAGTTAGGGAAGGAGGGACGCGAATTGGGACTGAGGGAGAGGTCGTTTTTGCCCCTGGGGCATTTTTCTAGAATGGGTTTTGCTCTCCCAGTCGAATTTCCAAGTGCCCATACGTTTTGAGTCTACCCACATTTTTCTGAAGATCAGGAACCCCATCTCATGCATCCCACTGTTGAAACATTTCTCTCATGCTCAGCAAGTGTAGTTTTGTTGTTATGTGCATCCTTGTTTTGATGTGAACTTGTGAGCAAGAAACTGGAGTGGTAGTGGACAGAATTGGCTTGATAAACCTAGTGTAGGGAGTAACCTCTCAAGAAGATCAAGAGGGCTGGCTACTTTTCTATGCACATCCTGAGAGCACTAGAAAGGAAGGTATGGCTTGAGGGACTGTGTGGCAGTGAAGAGAATACTTCCTTGTGTTGGGTGTGTAGGCATTGTGAGTGCCAAGCTGAATAGATCTGGGAGAGGTACCCATAGCTCTGTGGTTGAGCTCACTAGCTTAGCAATTCTTCCCTTCCATGTCCTAGTAGCCTGATAAACCAAATTGCAGATTGGCTTGGCTCATCTTGGTGTATGCTTGGCTATGTGTGAGTCTGTTGTTCCTTGGTTCCTTGTAGTAATCATGCCCAGCTCAGGGGTGGCAGTTGTATCAAGAGGTTGATAAGCACAACTGGCCTATGGTTGGGTGGAACGTTGCAGTTGCATAGCCAGTTGCTTGGGACTACCTTATTGAGATAAGTATTCTCTTGTGTTAAATTTGCAATTATCATTTGATGAATATTATGAATGTATGTGGATGTGTTAAATTAATTTACTTCCGCTGTGTTTTTAAAAGTAGATGCATTTCCATATGATCTTCTATAATTCTACAAAGGTCTTTATTTAATGGCTGTCACAGAAATATGGAATGTCTGTTAGATATCAACAGGATTTATTTAATTTCCGTTGTGTTTCTATAGCATGCACATATACATGTCTTTGTATCAATAAGTTTAATTAATGGATATGGGGATAATTGCCCGGATTGAGCACCACGTCCTCTCTATCCTGCTGGTATGGTAGGAGGGGACATTACAAGGTTTAACAAGCCCGAAAAAGTAAACTCGTGACCTCCTTACTATTTTTCACAAGCTCACAGGAGAGATGGAAGAATGCTCGTAATAGGAGCAGACGAGTGTCAGGGGCATGCGAGACTAGTTCCAAGCACATGGAACAAAGCTATGCATAATGCAAGGAACATGATCAAGATAAGGACACTTAGGGGGTGTCTGCGAATTCAGATTGCAAAAGGTTCAAATGCATCATAAAATCGGGGAGGCCAAAACCTATATGCAAGTTTCCAAATATGCCTGCCATGACCGAAGCAAATGTTGAAAAGGACCAGTAAACAAGTATAAGTCCAGCTAAGAATCTTGTCTCCAAGAAACATACGTACCAAGCTCATTTCTAAAATGTACGTAAAGGAAACTCTGATACAAGTCACTGCGGTAGAAAAATTTTCAACTTCACTATTATCACCCTCAGACATAATGCAGGGAGAGCTAACCACTGAAGGTGCCATAGTACCAACACCCAAGGAACCAAAATGATCAACTTCAGAATGAAGAGCAAAGCTAAAGGACGTGGAGAAATTTGCAGTGGAAAATTCATCATCACGGCAAATTCATCATCACGGGAGTTGGAAATTCTTGATGTAGAATCGAACTCATCAGGATCACCGATTTGCGGATCTATAGGAGAGTCTACAGACTCATCACTAGGGAGATCAGACTTTAATGTCAAACCGGGGCTAGAAAAAACTATGCCTGGATCAAAATCCAGATGCATGGCAGGTTTTACTCAAGGCTCATCTCGTTCAATAAGATTAAGGGTAGGAAGGAAATAAAATTGATGATGAGAATCCTCCCCAAGGCTTGTCATTACCATTCATGGCCTCGATAAAAATTTCATCTGAAGGTAGAATACCATCGAGGAAATCATGTGAACAAGATGGGTCGACTGCACACTTGGGAAGCATAATGGTATCTTCTTCCCCTATCCATGAAGAAGAGAGATCCGGCTCTGAAGTGGCTTGTTGAATATCTTGATAAGCAAGCTCAATAGCAGACAGTGGCATAGACATCCCGATGTGCGCAATGTCTCCAGACGTAGAACTCGTGGACGGTAAAGTCCATGCATCATCAAAATATGAAGTGTGGAACGGTACATTATGCAAAGGAGGATACGCATCATCGGAAATGATTCCAATAAAATTCACAGGTGCAGGAAAATAATAAATTCCCATCAATGAAGGGTACATACCAACACCCATGTTCCCAATTTCCTTCTAAGAATGAGTAACCTGCGGGACTACGGATCCCGCGGATGATGTGGAAGGGGGATTAACGAAATCCAGCTAATCGATGGTCACAATCTTGCCTTTGTTAGGAAAGCAAATAACTCTAAATACAGTAGACGCAACATCCTTCATAGTGTACATCCAATTTTGACCCAGTAAAAGATTGCACTCGATGAGCGCATCAACCACCACGACTTCAATAGGCATAGATTTACCTTCCAAGCAGACAACAAGGGAAGGGATAATTCCATGCGGCTTAAATGATCGACCATCGAATTTAGTGAGCGTGGTTTTAGACGTGAGTAGAGTCGAGAGCTTTCCAACAAGTTAACAACAGTACTGACGTGGAAGCACCTTCGTCAACCATCGTACGTTTGAAAAAATTATGAAGTCACACCACCTAGATTTGAAAAGCCACATGGTAAGGTAAGCGAGGTTGAACATCAGTAGTGCCGAACTTGATAACACTGGGACTTCCCCCATCCTGAACTCCTAACGCACTCAAAAGAGCATGCTTATGAGAAGGACAGGCCTGCAAAACTTCCAGAGCTGACATGGCACACAGAGTTTGGCCCAAGTCTTATACGATGGAGTAGTTATGGGCAGCTCGAGCATTAGGATTATGCATAGAGCACTTAAGAACACCTTTCGGTATCCGCGGCATATTAGAGGGCTTCTCGATATGCAAGGAATTGTCAGGAGGAGGGGGAGGCTCACTCCCCATATTAGGTTGTGATGCACCATAATCGCATTGACGTGTGGCAACACTAACATCCGATTGAACCATATTCACACATCCATAACCACCAGTATTGGAAGAAGACATTGCGGACTCAGTAGGTCCATAACTAGTGGTGGGAGCATGCAAAGCCATGTTTTGATGATGAGGAAGGGGATCCTTTAACACAGCTGGGATCTGTGCCAAATGATTCGATGCTTCTTCGATTTGAGGACATAAGTGAGTAAGATGATCTTCCCCACAAAGCTTACAAGGAAACTTCACCTTACGCCTAGGGTTACGGTCCTAACCAGCATTTTCGCCTTCCCGAGGAGGGTTGGAATTATCCTTATGAGGGGTATTGTGATTGCTATTGTTGTTCCCATTGTTTCCACCCTTACGGTTGTTTCTCCCCTTTTTCTTACCACCAAGTTATTGGTTACCTGATTGGTTCGTCAATTGCACACTGTGTACATCGGACAACAAGCTGGAAGTGGACAAGGTGTGAAACTGTCCGGGAGTAGACTGGTTTAGCGACAAATTTTTCATTTGATTAGCCACCAAATCTACAGGGAGAGTGCTTGCGGATCCTACAATTCCACCAGCATGCGGTCCAGGAACTGACTGAGGCTCATGGCGTGTTCGCGGTGCATTAGGAATAATGTCATACAAAATGCTAGACTGAGAGTATAGTAAGTCTAACTGTTGGACTTTCAAGATGGCTTGTTCCTCAGTCACAATGTTGGACATCAAAACATCCTTAGTAATGTATGGGAGTAGAGACTTGAGGAACGATTCTAACAGAAACTCTAGAGGAATGTTGGCTTTCACTAACCTCTTCCACCAACGCTACTCTTGAACATGGTCAGAAATATGTGTGGCCTTATTCTATCGGAAGGTAGACAAAAGTTTAGTACCAGTATCATAGCGAACCGGCAACTAGAAATGATCCAAGAAAACCAAAGAGATCTCGTTAAAACCCCAATCAGTGTTTCCAGGCAACTCAACATACCACTTCGCGGCTGCCCCCGTGAGGGTGCGTTGAAATAGTCACAATCTAATGGAATCGTGATTCAACGAGTTGGAGGAGCACCAAAGGTGAAACATTGTAACATGATCACCGAGGTCCTCACCACCTTTCCCTTCAAACTTAGGAATGTCCGAATGGAGCTTGGTAGGGACCGGAGGCCAATTAGTGTCGTGACACACTGGATCATTTGTGAGCTTCGAAAGATACGGAAGATTCAATCATGCAAGGAACGGGAGCTACATCTGGAAAACTTGATTATAAGCTCCCATAAAAGGTTGGCTGAATGGAACCGAATTATAAGGTGGACCAAAAGCTTGACCATGAGCACTAGACTGCTAATAATAAGGACCTGACGGTCCATAAGCTTGACCATGGCCATAGGGTTGATAACCTCCTCTGACCTAACCTATATGAGGGTAAGTAGGTATATAAGTGTTTTGGGCACCATATTGAGGTGGGTTATACTGGTGACCAGCACCGACTGTGTTGTAGTAAGGGTTGCCACCATAAGTATGGGGCATATATGTATTATTCGTAGCGGGAACCAAATTGTAATAACCATAATGGTGAGGTATGTTCCCACCCCCAGCATTAGGATCAACGTGAGCAGTCGTGTGGTTACCATAAGCATGAGATGTATTCCCAACCCCAACATTGGTGTTACTATTAGCAGGGATGGTGGCGTTATGTCCATGTGGATAGGATATATTCCCACCTCCTACATTGGCATTACTAGTGGCGGTAGTGAACGCAAAAGTGTGCAGTATATGTCCACCCTCAAGGTTAGGAGGAGCATTAACATTTGTGAAAGTAGTCCTGGGTTGACGAGTAGCGACATGTGTATTAGGTGGTGGATGGAGAGTTGTGTTGCGGACAGTGTTCCTATTAGGTTGGGTATCCCTAGGAGGTGGTCTCCTTCCAACATTAGCATTGTTAGGAGGAATACGACCGGTCCCCATACTATGTGTGTGAGTGGACAATGTAGTTCCCCCGACAAGGGTATTTCCCCCAATGGGTGCAGTGTGGCCAACACCATGGCTAGTGCCGGCGTGACTACCAAACATAGTGGAAGGATCAACTATGCTATAATTAGGCATACCAAAAGAGAATGCGGTTAGGTTGACCGTAGGACCAGTGTCATCATGTAACTCTGGCATCCCATGTATATAATTATGTTGAAATGAAGGATCGAATGGGTTGTCCTCGGGTGGATCTGGACCAAACAAATTATGTTGGGTCTCAGGTGGATCACCCCCCCACGCCTCATGAGGAGTAGGGGTGTCTGAAGTGTGTTCGAATCTACCCGATGGAGTCATAGGTATTTCTTCAGTATCATAATGTGCAGCAGTCATGACGTCTAGGAAATATGTCTCGTAAGAATCCGAAGACTCAGAGGGAGCCCGCTGGCATCCCCTAGCAACGCGGCGTGAAAGCTCGGCAGGTTGTAAACCAACCAACCGACGGGATCGACGGAGAGTAGGAATTTGTGCCACGATATCTCAGGAGAGAATATAAAATCAAAACATCCCCTAAAGGCCAACTATCGATCAAAAATAGTAAATTTAGAGCACACACCTAGAGAAACTACAGCCAAGAGTAGACAAACAGAGTGGGTAAATGAGAGCCCGACACTAGAGCCGGTATGTCTCGCCTAGGAGAGGCTTAAGACTCCCAAACTATAGCCGGAAGTAACAGAATCACTTATAGAGACACCCAGGTTTCATTGCATGCAAAGGGCCATAACCCTCGGCAACAAACAACTGTGTTGTACAATCTCTATCTGACTCAGGACACAAATAGCATAACCGCTGCAAGTACTCTATGAGATACCTAGGTAAGGAAACTATGGTCACTGTAATATAACCAATGCTCAGGGGGACAGTCGCAAGTGGGATCCCTTGTATGGGCAGGGTAGCTGAGCCCAAAACTCAATGAGGGTCAAATCCCCCAATAGTCCCCAGATACGAACTAATCCTGGAAATATCTCCCACATTCAGCCGGTATCAGAGGGATATCTCTTCAACCAACCTCCCGTGACCTCGTGCTTAACTCTGGTTTGAGTAGAGCTTCATGAGAACACCGATGTATACCATGGATTCCTCCACTCCCTGGTCAGACACCTAATGTTTCATCTAGTAGGCTTGGATTGTTAACTTACAATTTTCTATTCCAAGACTCTAAACCTATGCTAGTTGGTGTACCCTATAAATAAAATCAGTCTAATCAATTTTAAGATTAAGCGTTAATTTTAATGGTTGTGGTTACTCAAGGGATATGGTCGTGAAACTAGTGATGTGTATGACTCAATAGTATGCAATCGTCAAATCCTAGACTCATCTATCCAATGAAAACAATGCCACTAGCATGCAAAATGAATCCAATGGTTTTGAAATAAATATGCAATCCTTTTATAGTTTTGATGCACAATCAGAATCTAAATGAAGGCAGAAAGCACTCAATGCAAGATGCAATACATAAAAGCAAAAAAAAAATTGTATTTTCTCTTATAAACAAAAGGAAAATGCAAAACTATATGTATATTTTTTGTATTTTTCAATATAAGGGAATGAAAACTACAAGCAAAATCCTACTATCTAGTCATTGATATGCCAAGAAGATCATTAAGACAACCCAGCAAATACCAAATAGTAAGACTCAGCCAACATAATGAGCTCAAAAGGAAAAAACCAACAATGCTAAATCCAAAGATGGGGAAAAACCAACAAGGCTCAACCAAGAGAAAATAAGAGTTCTGGTCACAACCAAGGCATGGAACAGTCAAGAAACAGGCCAACAAAGGCTCAGGATCATCCAAATCCAACCCAACAACAACCAAAAGTCATAAATCAACCAAAGCCAGAGTTGTACGATATTGTCGAAGGAATACTTACGGGTACCCGTAAGCACTATAGTAAACAAAGGCGGGTGTACACGAGCAGAGCTAAGCTATCCCGTGGGTAAGGAAAGGAAAATGGGAAAACAAATAGTCCAATGGCTCAGAAAAAACCAGTTTCCTATAGTGTATCTCAACATCCAATCAGTGACACAGAGCTTCGACAAACAACAACTCTAATTAAGGACTAATGCTCAAAAATCCCCAAAAATGGATGTTTTCCCCAGTATGGTCTCCATTTCTGTATTGGAGAAAAATCACTATGGCTTGGGGTAGACCACAACAGACAGCTGGCTACCAGAAATAAACTCAATTCTCAATGCTATGCTATATAAATGACAATGCTAAGATAATGAAGAATATAACCAACCTCGATCCAAACATTTGATGTAGATCCCCGTTGGAGATTTTCGATCCGTGTACTTGAATCTGCAAATTAGTCTTGACAGCCAATATACAACAAGTACATATAATATATAAATGGAATTAACATCATCAATAGCAATGGCCCATGATATAACAAGTAAATGCAACCCAATGTAGTATAAACAACATTTACAACATTAATGGACGAGAATATGAGTATTTCTATTAATAAACAAGAAGAAGTACAATGTGATACGACCTCTTGCCGGCAACCAATCTAAACCAAGATCTGGGTCGATCCACTTGCACCTCCACCACTTCAATCCTCCATGGAATGGAAAACTCAAACTATGATAGGAGTTTGGAAGGTGAACATAAAAGGTTCACAACTACAAGGATCAATGAGTGTAGACTCAAGATAGGTCAAAAATCCACTAGAGTTTTCTTGCTCTTCTTTCTCCTCCCGTCCATAAGCCATATGTGCTCAATATATAGTCCTCTCAAAGGTAAATGAAAGGACACATCGAGGCATTTCGAGGAAAATGGAGGGCCAAAGGTCACCCTATGACCGCTTTTTGGGAGTAAAAAGGTAATTTTCTAGTGATTTTTACCATTTTACAGGCTACTCGCAGGCTACAGTGGGCTAGCCTGCGGGTACCCGTGGGCTATAGTGTAACAAGTCACGTATATGGGGTGATGTACGTGGGTTGTAGTGGGACAGCTAGGGTGCAAGAACAAAAATAGGGACATAATGTGTTCCTGGAGGATAAACTGATAGATTTGAGTCAATGAAATAGATCCTAAAGGCCAAAGAGTGCTGATACTCACAAGGTGGAAAATTATGTTGTAACATTGTTCTAAATGTTGTAGGGTGGCATTGCTGAGAGACTAGGAGCACGGAGGAGGGAGACCCCCTCACGACTTACAGTCTCGCATGCAGTGAGTTATCTAAGATTTGAAAACTATTTTTATTTTTAAATTATGTTTTATACTTTTATAATTTCCAGGAAAAGTTGACATATTATTGTTGTCATTTTAGGGCTCAAGGGGACGTGGTCCAAGATTCCTGAATGACCCAGCTTCCTCTAGCACGAAGAAGAGGAAGATCGATTTTGGAGACGCACCTGGGAGCTCTGAGGGTGGGCAGGAGGATTGAGAGACCCTCCTATGTACACTAGCCACGATGTGGCATTTTGGGCACGAGTTGCCATATTTTGTATAGGGCACCATGGGCCATATTTTGTATAGGTCACGAGTTGCCATATTTTGTACATGGCACGAGTTTCCATTATATAGACATTGGGAACAATGTTCCATTTTTCCAAAAAGTGTACATGATTGGATCATTTTTGTATATTAATAGATGGATCTGTACTTATCTATATGACTTTGTCTTTGATTACATTTTTGCATACATGATTTTGTCTTCAATAACAATGTTATGGAAATTTTTTCACATACATATATATGTTATTTCTAGACACCAAGTGACCTCAATATGAGTCCCTTGTATTTAAATGGGTCTTGCATCTTTTCCTTTCAGCAACAACATACCTAACCAAGCAAACTAAGGAGTGATATTTACATTACAAAGTGTTGTGACTTTAGGGCTGCAAAACAATAAATAGGAGACGATGACTTCTTCCATACTTAACCCTATAATGGTTATAATAGTCAATTCTAACAAGCATTTCATCACATATTATATCAAATTAACCTCGATATATGAGAATTTCATATGTGTGCTTGGATGGAAGGGTTAACAATATCACTTGAATTAGTTCAAACATGAGGGGTGTGCATAGGTGCAATTTGATTGAGCAATAAAAGAGGATTGTTAATGTAGTTACATATGGATCGTTCTTTGTGTGTTAGTTTGTGCCTTTAATGAAAGCATGGTTAATGTGTTGAACTACTACTTGCAAAAGTTGGCATAGTTAGCATGGTTAGTGTTGATAATGTCTTCAATGTTTTGGTAATATTGATAATCACTCTTTGTAATTTAAGTATCTTGGATTTTTTGATGTTAAGACACATATTGAACATAGTCAACTCAATGTTTCAAGACATCATTTTACCCCATGATCCATGGAAGATTCATTGGAGTCATATGAACCTCATTTTCATCACCTCAACCATGGTCAAGACGCCAAGATCCATCCTTAGTAGTCAAAACCTCATGTTGGCACCCATATCACACTCAAAGATTAAAAAATTCTTTTAAAGGGCATGTCTGGGGGTTGAGGGAATCTTGATGGATAATATCCTTAAAAAATTTATATTTGATTTTAGGCCTCATATGTCCTCACCTTATCATTGTCAATACCTAAAGACCCATCCTTAGTGCACAAAACCTCCAAATGGAATCCATATCCAAAACAAAGGCCATGTATCCCATCTAGAGAGCTTCTGTAGTGATTCAAGGACTTGTTCATGGCTCATGAGCATGCATATATTCATTTAGGTCCTAATAACCTTTATATTTTTTAATCACCATGCTCGAGGTCTAGAGACCCATCCCTTGTGTTGAAAATCCTCTATTGGCATTGTTGTAGGACACATAATGACACATATCGATAATACTAATTATGACACATATTGTATAATGGATGCATACATGAATATATGTTGTGTGAGAAGGAGACTATTTAGCGGTGGGAAAGTAAATTGGAAAATTACATGAGAAATTATGCAAGAAGGAATCAACTAACTATTGCACATGCTAGAGCATGATTTTTTATAATCACTCGTCACAGGTTCTTAGAGTCAAATACATTGGATATAAATAAATTTCTTGAGATAAATAATACATGACCATAGAATAAGATTGAAATTTGAGGTCAAAACTCATTATTGAAGGTAGAATGAACTTGGAGTGATAGATTGGGAAAATTTTAGATGAATGCCTAGAGGTCTACACAAAAGTTAAAGAAAAACTCCTAACATTGGGAACAAATAGCCAAAACCAACAATGCAGCTAGAACACAATGACCAAGGGAACTTCAAAATGTAACACCACTCCACAAAAGAAGTTTCCTTAGACCTACCTCATTTGGTATGAGAGAAGGTGCTTTAGAGACCTAGAGACCTCCCTACCACTTCTCTCATTTGGTACAAGAGAAGTTGCTTTAGACCCACCTCACTCATGTCAATGCTTGAGTTTTTGGATGCCGACCTCCCACCCCACATGTCCTCTTCAACATTTTTGTTCTCTTGGTTTTGTGCGCACCCAAACTTTTTTCATGCTTTGGGTACCTTGAGGTATATCCCCAACCCAAAAAAAGCTTATATTATGTTCATTATGTTGGTTATTGGCTTCACCCAACAAAGTTATATTTAACAATACACATATGGCTAGACTTGGTTCCCCATGCTCAATGCTCACTATATTTAACAACACACTTATCTTAAATTCAATTCATGTCTTGTTAAATATTTCATAATGAAATAGCTATTTGAGAGCACCAACTTAGACCAAGCCATACCATTAATATAAAATTTACATTAGAGAAATGACCTAATTCAATTTTCTTCTATAAATCTAACCCTCACCCTCACACAAACCCTAACACTAAACCCTTTGTACACTTTAGATGCTTCCTCCAATATGTCCTAACCTCCCTACAAGTAACCCTACCTCTTCACCCTCTCCATAATGGTGGCACTATCATGAAACTCAAAAGATTGATAAATTTACTGAGCAAAACCCTTCATCATCAATTTCATCTCTAGGTTCATCATCAACATCTCCATCATCATCATCATCATCATCATCATCATCATCATCATCATCATCATCATCTTCATCAACATCTTCATCATCATCAACATCTTCATCATCATTGTCATATCTAGGTTCCTCATCAACATCCCGATCATCATCACCTTCTTCATCATCATCATCTTCATCACCATCACCATCATCATCAACGTCTTCATCATAATCACCACCACCATCATCATCAACATCTTCATCATCATTGTCATCTCTAGG